>QGMG01000861.1:0-16649 GCA_007825325.1 Lachnellula cervina
AGGAAAGGGAACGAACTCGAGATATGATGTCTTCGTGGTTCGCTAGATGGGCTTTGCAGTTCTTGCACCCGTAGATCTTGTGGCTGTTTAGGTAGACGTTGTAGGAGAGACCCATGGTTGGCGGTGCGTTGCGTTACGTTGGAGGTGCGCCTCGTGCGCACGCAAGTCCTGCCCTTATTCTCTGCTGTTCTTGCTGTGTTCACGAATTTGAGAAGGATTGTAGTGTATGATCTTTTGGTCTGGTTTGAATTTGGGACCGGCGAAGTAATAATGTGTTGGAGTTGGTGTGTTGGATAGGTCCGCTGGACGGAAGATGAGGCTGGTGTGAGTACAGTAGAGGGCGGGGGATGCGGAGCCTGGCTTTCTTTCTTTAGTGTTGGGTTGAGTTGGTTGTACCGTGGGTGCAATGTATGTGATTATGGTTATCTCGGGGTGGTGGTCATGGGTGCTGTGAATTTGGCTGCTTTGCTTTGTTCTTGCCTTTCTTTTCGTTGCCTTCCTTGCCTGGCCCTGGGTTATCTGATGAGCTGAAAGCCAGGAAGTGAGGTCACAAGGCAAGGGTGGGGATGATGCGGTAGGGCTGATTACAGATAGTGAGGGAGGAAGCTTTCCGGACTAGCCACACGCTTTTAAGGTCTAAAGACGTTTTTGTTGATTTCAGAATTATAGGAGAAATAGTAATCTGTATATATTATTATGTTTTAAACCACCTTATAGCAAAATCACGAATAAGATAGTTGGTCGTAGGTAGCTAGCTAGCTTTGAGCTGCCAAATCTAGCTGGTATACTCGCTGCTTTACTCCGTACGTGGGTCCACATCACGTGCGTGTATATCAATAGGCCCTGTATCAAGAAAACGCTCGATTAGTCGATCATTATTTGCCCTGGTGCATGACGGGTCCAAGGTCTAAGCGAGCTAATAATGTTGGCTTTAAATCAACCTGCCAGCCTGCCAGAAGTTTAAAAATCTGTGCCCTACCGAGTACTCAAGCGTTTCCCCCTTGCTTGGAGCCTGTAGGGGGCCATTCCGTAATTCGTTGCGGTGCTTTTTCTATATAAAGAAGCTCAAGCTCAAGCCGCGGAAAACTAGGTGCTAGAAGTAATTATAGGAAAATCGCGACAAGTTGAAAGTAAACGACGACCCTTTACCTTGAAAGGGGAAGAGACTCAGAGAGCCCGAGTGCACGCCTTTGGAATTCATGCACGCCAACGTCCAGCAAATCTTGAATAGCCGCGAGCGCGAGTTACACACCAATGTTCTTTGCTCGCGTTCGCTCACAAGGGAGCGAAGAAGGAAGAACCGACTCTTAATGCTAAAATGGGGCGCAGAGGTGTGGGGGCAATGTAGGTTTGTAATTGTGTGTGATGTATTTATGCTACTAGCTGTCCTGCATGCAGTGCCTTGATACATCTCTATTCATAACCCACGCCCAATCCCTATAATGTACAACGACCGTGGTTACAACCCCCATCTATAACATCAATCCAAAGTTAAATATCAACAAAGAAGACAGTCATGGCGTTGGATTCGCGATGCTTGCGAACCCGTACGCGTAAGACTGGAAACGCGGCCCGATCCATCCATCCAACAAGGATACAAGGACATGCACGAATCCCGAACTTCGGGATCTCCAAATCCAAAAAGGTATCCTGAAATTGGTAGGATTAAATCAGATCAGATCAAATTACCACGAGAAGGCTTCCTCGACGAAGTCAATGTTCCCGGCGTGCTGACGCGCGCGCACCGCCCTCCGCACATCATCACTCAGCGCTCCACTACCGCAAACCGAGACGCCCATAGCGCCAACCTGGTTTTCCATCTCGATATCCATAAGGGTGTCGATGTTTGGGCGACCAGGGAACATTTGTACTGTGGCGGAAGGGCTGTGAATCTCCTTGGTCGAGCGTGGCCGGCTGACGAATAGCATGATGCGCAGCACGTCGCGGCGTTTGTCCATGGCCAGGATGGCTGTCATCCACGGTCGGATCCATTCCAAATGTTCGGGAGATTGGATGATCCAAACGAGCACGATCTTACGCGCAGCGACTGTTCCGTTTGCGTAGCCGGCGACTAAATCTCTGACATGGGGTACTTGATGGGTGATTCCTACTCCTCCTGCAAACATCATGACGGACCCGTAGGAATGCATCATGTGCATGCCTCCATATGGACCCTCTGCAAAACACTTGGTGTAGAATTTGCCACCGGGTGCTGCTTCGGCTTTCTTGTATAGCTTGCTCGTGAATCCTGTTCTGGCACGGATGATGAAGGACATCTGCGTCTTCTGCATTTCCAGGATATCTTGGCGGTTCATTGCGAGCTTTTCTGGGTCCAAGTTCTCTGCCTCCTCAGACCACGCAATCGAAAAGGGGTGGGAAGTCATCATGCCAATTGCTGGCATGTAGAGATAGGCGTGCTGGCCCGGCTTGAAGGTCCACGGTCGGGCCATTTCGATGGTGACACGGCTCGCATTTCCTGGAAGTGCCTCCACCAACGTCTTCGACCCCCCTTTCCAACATTCCGGTACATGACCTTGAGAATTCTCGTAGCGCGCTCTGCCCCCCATAGTGCAATAACTCCATAAAGAAGGGTGATCTGGGGAAGCTTGGCAAGCTTCAGATGATACCAGAGGCCGATGATAACCAAAATAACCAAAGCAATGTGGAGATACTTGAAAGTTTCATAGAAAGCATGTCGGAGAATAGAGTTGGTTTGGAATGCGATGACTACAAACGCGACGACAGCCTAGTATTGTTAGTATTTTCACTACCACGACGGCTCAAGAAACTCACAATGAAGCCATAGGTGATGAAGGGAGTGCCTGTGATAGCCTTGGAAATCGCCGCCCACCCGCCTCCGATGTAAGTTGAAACGCCCCAAGAAACCGCGTGAGCAATTGCTTCGAGGACAACGATTCTGCCGGTCCATCTATGCAACAAATTGAAAGAATCGAAAGACAAATTCAACCAGTTCATTAAAGGATTATTTCGAGCGGCCATGATGAAGAGGGGGATCTGGTTTGTAGTTAGATATATGAGTATGTCCACGTGATGCTAAGGATGCCCGAAAAGTCGATGGTAATATGATAAGAATGGCGTCAACTTACCATGTTGACAACGGCGAGTATACCTGTCCGGTTCCTCAACTCCTTGGCAGAAGATGCGGCTGGTAGTGCCCAATCAATGCTGTAAACGCAGAAGAGAACGTTGGTGCCGAAATACGATAGTAGAAACATCAACTGGAACCGAGTCGGTAGCGTTCCCACATTCATTGCTGAAGACAGCTGAATTTCCCTGTTGTGTCTCTTGCTGAATACCGGGGCATATAGCAAGTGCTTCTTGAAGCTCGCCCATCTCTTCGAGGGTGCGGCAAAGTATTTCTGGGTGTCATTGTTTAGACATGTAAGTGTCCGAACGTATTTGACACTCTCAATGCCCACCCTCCATAACGCGAAGCTGCAATCAGCGAGGCCAGTACGATGAAGATGTAGTTGTAGAAGTCCTGGTTGAGTACTTTGGCTTTGGCAGCCTCGACCGCTGCTGCTTTCGCCGCCGCCCCAGTTGCTGCCGGTGCCTCTGCAGCAGAGACCATTCCTGAAATAGCTAACAAGGCCAAAAATCGAAGTGAAGAAGTCATAGTGTAGTATTGTCAGTATCCTTGAAGTAATGAGGATCCGTTGTGGTCGCCTCGTGGAGTTGTCTCGCGCCTGGCGATCTGTGCGAATAAACAAGAACCTATGTGAATGTCCAGCACAGCACAAATGATCCGATAGTCGAGCGTAATAAGATGAGAGGATATCTAGATAAAGAGTGTTGTAGGCCAGGCCATAAACTCTTCTGAACTACTCTAAGAGGCGGAGTCCAGACTGCATGTAGTGGTGAATGATGGTCGGTGTCAGGAGCTCTCGAGATGGTTCAGTATGCTTGTCAAAAAGGCGGCCAGGAGAAGAAGAGGGCGGAAAGAATAGAAGGAACCTGTTCCGCAATCACAGGGAGTGTTCTCAGCTAAGGGAATCAACAAGAATGGCAAAGGTTGCAAAAAGTGCAAAGTCGAAAAGAATATATTCACAACGGAGGACAGGCAGTATTATCTAAATGGAGCAAGTCACAAAAACACAAACGGAAGAAGTGGAGGTGGAGGTGGAGGTACTCCGGAAGAGCTAAATTTCTCTTGCATGCCGTGCCTCGTCAAGTACCTCCGTAAAAGGGTTAACCGCACGAGTAACCGCATGCGTGGGACAAGTATCCACATCGGAGCAGGAGGACTGCAAGTACTCGAGTATGGTGCACTTACCGCCCGTATCTTGTATCTTGCATAAACCTCATGGGATGCATACGGTCCCAAAACCGGACATCGCCCCCGAGCAACGGCTACAGTAGTATGTTATTTATTTCCAGGCCTGAAACCATGACAGGAAGTGGCCGAAGAGGAGGATGAGGAAGAAGTTGAGTATCCCCATTATTGATCCCTTAGTATCTAGGTAAGAAAAGTAATACCGGTATTTCTTCCGAGGGAATACACAGTGGTGTTGCACCATTAGATGAACCACTACCACTTTTTACTTTACTAGATATCGTACCGTGCTGCAAAAGTGATTTGATGAGACCAGCCCAGCAGCCTCCTGAGACTGGGACTGGGTTCAAAGACTGAGTTTAATCCAGGGGCCACGCCAATCCTCGCTACTGAGTCCCTACATGCCTGCCCCGCCAGCAGTTGGGGGTCAGAATAAAGTGCTTGCAGGGGTCCTGAAACGCTGAGACGACACCACCGAAAGGCTCGTAACGCCCTGAGCATCACAACAAGGTTCTGCTTTACGAGTTCATTCAGTCTAAGGACTCTGGGCGTGCCATGATGGTCAAGTCGTGCCGATGTGTGAACGTTGACGTCCTGGTGGTGTCGCCATCAAAACATTACATAACGTTTGTACTTCAAAGATCACCAACCAGGTACCGTCCCGTCGTCGTACTGTACCCCCTTGATGACGAATGGAAGCTTCACGTTTGACTAGATTAATAAGTGGTTCCTACGAATACGCTGCGATGCCAAGTGCCAAATAATAAGAGATAAGACATGGCAATTTCTACCATGGTCCACAGTTGTTTTGACGTCCTGGTAGTAATCTATATGAAGCAATGTTGAGTCCGCAATTCCCCGTGTAAAGTTTTGTGGGTAAGGTGTTTCCCAAAGTCCCCGATTTGTGTAGTCTCACAAGTCTGCGAATAAAATGTACTTGCGCTTCTTATGCTATTCTTCGATTCTGATAGGTATGGAGGTGGATAAGGTTGCAGAGTTCGAACTTCTTCTACCGAGTCCGAACTCGTTGCCTTCGTCCCGCCGTTTTGGTCTCTGCGAAGTCTTAGATATCATGAGATGAAAGATTGACCCGTCATTCGCGCTCAAAGGTCAGACAAGTCAGTCATTCGCCGATCCGTTTGCCGGTCTCCACAACTATATTCAAATGCTCTGCGCGATTGAGACCGTCGTTGTCGCAAAGCGAGCCTGCTCGGCGCATATTCAAACACGGCGATCACACAGTACAGATGCCCGATACTAGCCCTAAATCTTCCACATGGTGATCATTCTGTCTCGTCGTTGATACCCAATAATAGCGCTGCTTTATAACCCCTCCAATATCACAACCCGCAAAGAGTGGACATTTCCATCTCAGCCTTCCTTCGATCTCTCAAAGCCCCGTTCAAAGCTCCGAGCGAAACACTGCTGGTAAGGCATTCGGAACCGAAATGTTGCTCGTAGGTATCCAAACAGGCCAATAAACTTCTTATATTTGCCGAGATCTACCATACAGAAATGCTGGTAGCATGAGTTGTGGACGCCGTTTTATATTCCTAACTCGTCTTCGCTGAGAGGTGTAGTCCAATTGGCAATGGACTTTCTAGATTTTGTTGCAGCCCTTGTTCTACGTGCGGAGCGGTTTTTGGTAGTTGCAGTGTTTGTGATGTCTCCTAGGACCTGATCACTTTGTGATGAGACGGAAAGGAAACTGAGTTCGTCATCACTTTCATCAAACAGCTGCCACGCTTGACTAGATCGAAGTGCTCGTCGTCCTAATCTTGGCGCTCTGTCGACGTATTGTCGCCGAGAATTAACATCTCTAGTCTGGTCCGAGGTAGACGACGATGCAATTGAGCTGAAGGATTTATCGAAAAGCTGCCAATCTTGGCTACTTCGAAGTTCGTTTCTACATAACCGTGGAGCTCGATCAATAGAACGACGGCTATGCTTATATTCGGTCTCTTCTTCGGATAAAGATTCCCCTGAAGAAAGCGACGTTTGCGGGAAAGACATTTCCACGTCGGATGCTAAGCCAACAGATATAGAGCCAGACATAGAGCCAGACTCGAAAGAATCGTCATTACAGGGAAAACTTGTATGCAATTCATCGTCACTCGCTGCCGCATTCATCTCAAAATGCAATACGTTTAAAACTGAGTCGGAATAGTCTGGAACATCTGAGCTGTCCGCTGGCTCCATAGACACATTCGAGGAGCGCAAATTCCGTTTCTTTGGCACTGGTGCAACTTCCTTGGTCTTGTTTAGACGTGTGCGAGGTGGAGGTTGGAATGGAGAATCACATTCGTCCTCCTTTAGTGGATACCTGGCAATGCTGTCTCGTTTTGAGTTGTTTCCAGCCGGAGTAGCCATAACCCACTCGCCAATGCCTTCTTCCCAGCGAAATCCAGGTCTTGCATCATTGCTTGCTTCGGAGACTGGTGCCAATTCGTGCTTGACTTTTCTATCTGAAAACTTGACGTCTAAAGTTGAGGCATAGTCTAGATGTGTTTGTTCAGGCAACTGCTGTGCAAACGCAAAGGCGCTATCCACAATGACTCCTTGAAAGATATCAACTCCAGGGCCATCGATGCTAAGATTCACCAGAGTCAGATGTAGATATTTTAGATACTCGAACCCCACACTTGAAGCGCCTCGGCCACAACAACGTGCTACAGAACAAATGAATGCCACAAGATCGTTGTAGCTAGCAGGAGCAACATCGGAGTCGTCTTCGCCTTCCCATGTTTGATCCTGAAGGAGTTTGACGAGGGAATTCTCAGATTCCGTACACTTACCAATCTGCTGTCTGGCTATTAAGTTTGCAGCAAACAGCAGAGCGCCTTGGGTATTGTTGGGAGCTGGTGACAAATCGTACTGTATTACGCAGCTCTGTAGTAAGGTAGTGACATGCTCATAAGGTGCGTCAGATACCGCGGGTCTTTCATCAACGCAAGATTCTGTTGCTTCGCGGCTCAGGAGGACGATCGAAAGTAGCGTTGTAATCAAGCTGGAAAACGTGGGCTTAAGAATAGCAAATGAGGAGGTATCGAGAGTATTGCTCGACTGACCAGACCTTGCAAGAAGAGGAAGCGTGGTCTCAAGAAACATCAGAGCATCCGAGTTCACCGAACCAGGGGAGAGCCTTTGCATCACCCCAATCCATACCGGACGAAATTCTTTTGTGGCCAGCCACCCGAGAGGTAGAACCCCCTTTGAAATTAAGCTTGCCAGCTGTTGATATTGGAAGGCGAAGCGTCCAGTGTATTCGACAAACTTCCAGAGCATCGAAAAAGGACGAGGCGCAAAATCATAAAGATTTTTGGGTGCTGGAAAGTGGCTAGAGGATAGGAGGGAAGAAAGCAACACCTCGGCCTCTTCTGCCGCAAAGGTATGTATGCAAAGTGTAACCAGCACGCCACAAAATTCTACATCAATTAACCCCGCGGTTATTGCGTCTCCGATGACTTTCGTCCCATGCGATCGGACGATGACTTTAAGTTGCTTCCAGCCATACCCGGAAGTGCCGAAGTCTTCCAACTCATCGTAGATTTCTGTTGATATGTCCCGTGTATCAATTGCGGATTTGGTTCCAGTCTCCTCAAGATGGGCCTCTTCTTCAGCGATATAACTTGGAATAGCTCTCAAGGACATTGAGAATAATGATCTGGCACCCTTGGTCACGGGCTCATCTCTCATCGTCGAGCGCAATAGAGCCTCCAAGCCATTATAGATCCCTTCATAAATCGTATACCGGGAAGCGTTCGTCTTTTGTCGCATTTCTCGTAGAGTCCCAGAGAGCTGGAAGCTTGGGTGGCCTTCATTTGTCGTATGATGGTGCTTTGAACGCTTGGGTCTTCTAATTGGCAGATCACAAAGTCCAGCGTTTGCAGTCATTGAAGGGTGATCATCTACATCAAGTTCCCCTCTAGCTCGGGCAAGTATTGGTGTGGGTACCAAAATCTCTCCCGGAACCATGGACTTCCTACCCTTCGAAGAGGCTGATATACGGGGTGTTTTGGGCACTTCTCCTCTTTGACCTATGCCATTCCCTTTAATTCGGTTGGAATATGTCCGCTTTAATTTCTTTCGTGCCAGTGTCCAATCGCCGTCATCCTTGTCTTGATTATTCTGTTGTAAGGTTTTCGCGGTTGGGGGCACCTCGCCATTGTTTCGACTCTGAGCCTGCCGAGCTTGGGATAATCGTGACAAGTCCTTATTCAAGATTGCAACTCTTGACGTCAACGCCCGTAGTAAGCGATGGCACCTCGCTGCTGTCCATTCCTTCTCTTGGTCTCCGTGAAACTGCCTCGTATTGACCGTTGAATCTCGTCGCCGTACAGGAGTAAAGCCATGCAAAGTGATGCTAGTGCTTGATATTTCTGATGCCATATTCAGTATCCTGAATACAGGAGTTAGCTTTTAATCATGCAATTCTTAGCTTCCGGGCACCTGTACCTGTTGTATTGTTTGTTTACATGGGCATAATGCAGTGCAAGAGCAAAAGAAATGTAGCAAGAGCAATGAGGAGGTTTTCTTTAAAGCAAAAAATGGAGCAACAATAAAGGACAACTGAGGACCAGTTAATAACCAAAAGGTATTACGAATTATCGTAGCATTGTGCGGATGTTCATAGTATTGACAACGGAGGAGATCTGGAAGTGGCGGAAGTAAATAAAGGCTGACTAAGCAATTGACTAGGGTACGCCTGTGCCGGAGAAACGCGGGCGGATACCGGGGAGCTCAAAAAATTCCCATGGTCATTGCATGTAAAATTTAAGAGGCATTGATCTTGCTCTCTCCATATCAACCCCTTTTCTTCATTGTAATTCTACTCCTCCTGCTCATAATCACCCGCATTTCCTTTCCATCTGCACATATAGACCTTCTCTTTGCACTTCTTGGACTGCCTGGCCTGGTTAAATTCGTTCTTTCTCGACTTTGTAGCTTACTACTCGGCATTGTATCATCATGGCTGAAGCAAGCTCAAAATCCGCCGGTATGTTACTGCAATACAATCTACCTGACTATACACAACTGGTTTCTATAATGTGATCATCTAACATAGTTCTTTACCTAGAACCCTCTCCCAATGGCACAGTTGATGCTCAGAATGGCCTCGAGGTTGAGCATGCAACCAATAACGGGGCAGACCAGGAGGCTGCAGATGGAACAGATCAAGGTGGTGAAGGTACTACGCCCGATGACTCTGAAATGGCTTCAACACTTCGCATGGAAAATAGAGTACTGACGTTATTGCTAGCCATCTTTCAGCTAACCGTCAACCTGCCCCACGAGCCCAAGCAGATCCAAATTATGGTATATCACCCAACTACCCTACCCTATTACGATAAATAGAAAAGAAAACTAATTCTTATAGGTATCTACCCAAGAGGCAATTCATGATGTTCGGCAGTCGATTATCGAACTCCCAGGTACTTTCCAGTACTCCTGTTTCCATCTCGAACATAAGGGCCAACGAATCAATGATTTCATCCAAATATCCGAGGTCGAGGGTCTGGCGGCGGATTCGGAGCTTACTTTGATCGAGGACCCATACACTGAGAAGGAAGCAAGACTGCATGTCATCAGAGTTAGGGAAATAATTGGTGCTTCAGGAGACCGAACAGATACTTTGCATGGCATCTTATCGGGTACGTCTCTCCATGATTCGGTCACACTCGGGGCAGAGGCTTCCAACGGCACTGGTGTAACGGAAGCACATCCAATGGCTGGATTTGATCTGCAGGCCCCGGGAACGCTTTCTACTCTGCTTCCCGACGTTCTGGAGCCGCAGCCGAAGACTTTGAAGGGAATATCAGTCTCACCATGGAACCCTCCTCCTTACCATCTCAGACAGAAGGGCCACCTCCTATATCTCCAGGTGACTACCAATGAAGGAGACCAACATCAAATCACATCACACGTTTCCGGATTTTATGTGAACAAATCCACTAACAGTAAATTCGATCCATTCCCAAGAGGAGCCCCCAAGGCTTATTCTGCACACTCATTACTCAACTTGATTGAGGAGATTTCTCCATCGTTCGATGCTTCATTCAAAAAACTCTTGGATTCTAATAATACCAAGGAACCTTTGGCCAATTTCCAGATCACCAACGCCGTTCCCTCAAGCCCTTGGGTTGTTCCAAGCACATCTTCGCCTCTTGTTGCACATCAATCCGACATTACCCGGACACAAGAAAGCTATTTAATAGCAGGAATTGAGAACACTGAGACCCTGCGAGATTGGAACGAAGAGTTTCAATCTACGAGGGAACTGCCAAAAGAAAATGTGCATGATCGTGTTTTCCGTGAACGCTTGACTTCCAAGCTATTTGCTGATTATAATGATGCTGCTGCTCGCGGCGCTGTTTTGGTTGCTAGAGGCGAGGTAGCCCCTTTGAATCCAACCGAGGGGAGAGATGCCCAAATATTCGTGTACAACAACATCTTCTTCTCCTTTGGCGCTGATGGGGTAGGTACATTTGCATCCGAAGGTGGTGATGAGGCTGCAAGAGTGGCTACGGGAAAAGATGTCATGGGCGTTCGAATGGTCAACCAATTAGATATCGATGGACTTTTTACACCTGGAACTGTTATTGCTGATTATATGGGCAAGCGCATTGTTGCTCAGTCCATTGTCCCTGGCATCTTCAAGCAGAGAGAGCCAGGAGAGAATCAAATCGACTATGGTGCAGTCGAAGGCAAGGAGGTCGTTGCAGCAAATGAGCAATTCATCCCTACCTTTGAGAAGCTGTCCAAGGCTTTGAGAGTCAAGAAACATGCAGTCTGGGATAAAGATGGGAAGCGCCATGAGCTGGAGGGCAGCGTGGAGACCAAGGGCTTACTGGGTACCGACGGCAGAAAATACGTCCTTGACTTGTACAGAATCACCCCCTTGGACATATCTTGGATGGAGGAATTTGGCACTGCCATTGGAACTCCTGAGATTCTTGACGGTCCAAGCGAAACTGCATATCCTCACAGAATGACGGTTCTAAGACCAGAACTCATTGAATCATATTGGAGGGTGAAGATGCGAGATTGGGTGAATGGCGAGCTAGCCAAGCGACGGAAGGATCAAAAAGATGGCGAAGGTGCCACAAAGACGCTCGATAACGGGAAGACCGAGGAGGGAAAAACTAAAGGTGCTGAGACCTCGGCCGATTCCAAGGAGAATGGCGAAGAGGCAGATACGGAAGTCACCAAGTCTGCAGACGTTGACAACGAGAGAATTGACATTTCTAACTTCAACTTCACGTTAAACCCGGATGCGTTTAGTGGTCAAGAGGCACAAACAGATGCCGAGAAAGAGGAGTTGGCCAAGGATGAGCAAGATGTTAGACTTGCTTGCGACTTCCTTCGCGGAACCGTTCTGCCAGAGCTGATCAATGATCTCAAAGAGGGCGATGTTGGATATCCAATGGATGGACAATCTCTCAGCCGACTGCTTCACAAGCGAGGTATCAATATTAGGTACCTCGGCAAGATTGCTGAACTAGCTGAGGGCAAGAGACTTATATCCATCAGAGGACTGGCCGTACGAGAGATGGTCTCTCGCGCTTTCAAGCATGTTGCTAGCAAATACTTGCGCTACCTCCCTATCCCATTGACAGCTGGGTGTACTTCGCATCTTCTCAACTGCCTTCTTGGTACCGGTCTCAACGCCAAGCCTAAGGCTGAGGTTGATGCCAGCATTACTGCCTTGTATCCCGAGGCAGACTTGGCATTTGAGAAAGTTACACCTGAGAGCTTGAGAGCAGAGATCGAAAGTCAGATCGTCCGTCGCTACCAATACACCATTGACCCTAGTTGGGCTGCAAATTTACAGCCCATGCAGCTACTTAGAGAGGTATCGCTCAAACTCGGCTTGCAGCTTGAGATGAAGGACTATCGCTTCACTGACCAAACTCCTGTCGCAGAACCTTCACCGGCTACCAATGGTTCGGCCTTGAAGGAAATAGGTATCAATGGCCAGAGCACAAGCAGTAAGAAGAAGAAGAAGACTCGCGATGGTTCTCCGTCCTCTGTTGCATCTGTACATTCTATGCCCCCCAGACTTTCAGCCCTGATGACATTCACAATGTTGTACCAGTGATTAAGGAGGCAAGCCCGAGAAGCTCGTTGGCTGAGGAGGCTCTTGAAGCCGGACGAATCTCAATCATGCAAGGTCAAAAGAAGCTTGGCCAAGAGCTTCTACTTGAGTCTCTGTCACTGCATGAGCAGATTTACGGCATCATCCACCCCGAAGTTGCCCGAGTCTACAGCTCCTTGTCTCAGACTTATTACCAATTAGAGGAGAAGGAGGCAGCCTTCGAGCTCGCTCGTAAAGCCGTCATCGTCTCCGAGCGAACATTAGGTATTGACAACGCGGAGACTCTCCTCAACTACCTAAACCTCGGCCTCTTCTGCCACGCCTGCGGTGAAACAAAACTTGCTCTCCAATACGTCAAACACGCCCTAGAACTCTGGAAAATCATCTACGGCCCCTCGCACCCGGACTCCATCACAACCCTCAACAACGCAGCCGTAATGCTGCAAAATCTAAAGGACTTCCACTCCTCGCGTCTCTGGTTTGAAGCCTCCCTCAAGATTTGCGAAGACCACTACGGCAAACACTCCATCAATTCCGCCACGCTCCTGTTCCAACTCTCGCAGGCCCTGGCTCTGGACTCAGATTCCAAGACCGCTGTAAACCGCATGCGCGAGTCCTACAACATCTTCCTGAACGAACTGGGTCCCAAGGACAAGAATACCAAGGAAGCCGAGAGCTGGCTCGAACAGCTGACGCAGAACGCCGTCTCGATAGCCAAGCACGCAAAGGACGTGCAGAACCGTCGTATCCGCGCTGGCATCCGAGTCTCGCCGCGCGTTACGCTCGGACAGACGCACCCGCAGCCGCAGGTTGGGCAGACGACGTCGGGACGCGAGCAACTGGGCGGCAGGACTTTGGATTCCAGGACTATTGACGAGCTAGTCAAGTTTATCGAGGGGACTGATGCGCAGGCGAAGACGAAGAAGAGACCGGCACGCAGTAACCCCAAGAGGCGCGGTGGTTCGACTGCTGCTGCTATACCGTAGCCCTGTCAGACTATATGATTGTGGTTATGGGGTACAGATAGCTTGGTTTGAAGCTCCTCGGTGGCACATTTTGCATTACTTGCATTACTTGCATTATCGCCGCTTTGCTTGCTTCAATTGTACATGTATGTATTATTGTGTCTATTGCCTCACATAGTGGCTTGTTTGTGTAGTTGGTTGTAATATAGGAAGGAAAGTTGCATGGATGGACTGGATTGGGGTTGCATGGCTGTATTGTACATTAATTGAAGACATCTTCCCTCAGCATTACCACCACTTGAGTGTAGTTTGACATATCAACTCGCAGGTTACTAACGTCCATTCTCACGAACGAGGCTTGTTCCGGTTGTGTTTTCACCTTTATTGCATCCTGATCCTCCCTCTCATAGCAACTTTTCTTAAACCAACCATGGTAAGGACAATTCACTCTGCAGTCATAACATCAATCACATCACAGTCACAAGTCAAACATATTTTCAAAAACAAGCCTTTTATTCACCAAGCCAAAAAAAACGCAAACTTTGTTACACAAACGCCAAATCCCTTCCTTTGCCCAGACCCAGACCTCGCTATGCAGACAAGAGCAAAAAACCAGACTGGAAAGAAAGACCTGTCCCACACGATTTTTAGAAGTGACAATGGCTTGGTGGAGTTGTAGAGTTTTGGGACAGTAAAAATACACCAAAAACGAGCAAGGGGCGAAGCAATGGGGTGATGGTTTGGATCTAAGAGCTGTTGATAGCAGGTCTCGCAGGGGCGACAGGGAGACCATTGCTGACGGGAGCGTGAAATGAACCAATGCTCTGGAAGCCTCTGCAAAGATTGTTAGCAACACGTACAGTACCGAAACTACTAGGATAGCGAAAAACAAAGCTTACTTGGTGAGATCAAAACCCTCATCCTCCTCGTCGATCTCGTCAGGCTCAGGAGCAGATGGTTGTTTCGCAGTACTGCCATTTCTAATAGGGCTACGAGCAGGAGCAGGACTGCTGCTTGGTGGAATAGGGGCGGCGCCTCCTTTAATTGGGCTTGAATCCAGACCTACGCCTTTCATGGGCGTGTTTCCAAGCTCAAACTCGGCGTACCCGGCGTACTTCCAGAAGGGGGCCGGAGAGCTAGTTGGCATACCGAGGCTTGGCCGCTGAGCTGTCGATGGCGGGGCTAAACGTGGATGGACTCGAGCTGGAGCTGGTGTGACTAACGCATGGCCCTCTTCCTGCATGTAAGAAGAAGTCAGAACGGGTGAGGATCCTGGAGTATTATCGGAGAGGCCAAACTTGCTATGGTTCATCTTACGGTGGCGGGGAAGTGGGCTTCCATCTCCAGGCAGGTCGTGCATGGACTGTCCTGATCGGTCTGGGGTGAACTGCGGAGCGTTATCTGGGAAAGAGCCCGACGTGGGCGATTTGGAGGTTGGGGAACGTTTTGGGGAACGTTTCTTCGCTGAGTCCTTGGCTCGGTAAGAGAGATTGGCAGGCGAGCTAGGTGCGGAAGAGCCTCGATGACCACCTCGTCCGCCTTTCCAACAAATTCTTGCCATGTCGTCCCGGCATTCGGGTTTGATGCACCATTTCATTCCCTTGCCAGGCTCATCGGTCTCTCGTGCTACCTTATGGAAGGACTTGTTCAGTGACAGGTTATGTCTAATGGAGTTCTGCTTATGTTAGTTATATACATAAAAGATATATTAATGGCGTAAAACTTACCTGCCATCCGCCTGCTTTTTGCCACCTATAGTACGAATAATTTTCATGGATATAAGCGTAGATACCAGCTAGATTCAGCTTCTCTTCATCCGTATCAAGGATAGCTTGAGTAATCATCTGAGCATAACTGTAGGATGGTTTGATGTGATGATTGGAATCTAAGGATAGATTCACATCATCGGCATTCATCATCATTGTGCCACCAGCATATGGAGATTTTCCAGCAGTGTACTTCACATTGCTGCGAGAACTGACGGGTGTACCTGGACGACGGTAATCAGGGGGCGCTGGGGCAATCGGCAGTGGACCCGCACCATTCTGACCGCGCACCGTTTGGGCTGAAGACGATGGTGCTGAAGATGTTGTATTCCCTCCATGTTCCTCGGAGTCGTTGGCAGCTGAAGGGTCGATGAGGCCAGCTCTGAGAAGATATTCATTTTTGACTTGCAGTCTCCTTCCTTCTTGAGGCAACACAAACATCATCTCTACACCAGCAACATCAATCACTTCTCCACTGACCAGAGCATGGAATTCGCCCTTTCTAAAGGGAACACCGTCGATGCGAATGCCATTGCGGCCATGGACAATTATTCCCCACCTATCTTCTTCCTCAGTGTCGAAAGAAATCTCAGCATGGAGTCGAGATACCATCTTGACAGGTCCCAAGTCAATATGTACGGCATCTTCGTCGACGCTCTCGCTCGGCGCACCATTGAGTTCCGGGGTGTTGTTCTTTGAAGATTGGGTTCCCTCCGGAGGACGGCCGATGATATTTCTCAAATTCTTGACATAGTAAGTCCAGTCCCTTCCTGCCAGCTTTGCGAACGCCTGGACACCGTCTTTGAGCTTTTCGTATACGGCATTGGCGTGGTCTGTACTAGCTTGTACCTCATGGTTCGGCATAGATAGGTATGGGATGATAGACGCAATCAATTCATCGTCGTCCATTCGAATTCCCTCGCGGTTCTTTGGGAGTGGCTCTGGTTCTGGCGCTGGCGTTGGTCTTGGTGCTTCGGCCACCTTTGAAGGGTTAGCATCATTCCAATTATGGATGGAAAACGCAATGATGTTCTCCCAAAACCTTCACTCGAGGAAAGACATTATATAGTATTGCGTTCTTGACGTACTCTTCTTCTTTTCTTTGCAGGTCTCGAGGGGGAGGAGTCCGGGATGTCGGCAGCAGGAGCGACGTCCCTTCGAGCCCTCTTGGGGCGAGTATTTGAGGGTGGCATAATCGGGCAGAGGTATGAAAGCGCGAGTATCTGCAAAAAAGGTCAGCGCAAGTCGAGGTGTGCACAGCGACGTTGAAGAGTCAGAATCTCGTCCTCTTCCCCTCGCGACAGATAGACAACAAATTGGATAAGGCGCGGACGGATACTCTTGACTTACCTCGAAAGGACGTATCCGGGGCGCGGCTCAGTGCGCCTTTTTTTTCTAGACGGTGCGACAGAGGCAGCAATCAATGGCGAGGTTTCCCTTTGGTCGGACTGTTTATTTGCGCTGGGCTGGGTGTGGCGTGGCGATAATGGTTGTCGCGATTTGTTGCAATCACGCGGCGGGCTTTCGCG
>QGMG01000862.1:0-16609 GCA_007825325.1 Lachnellula cervina
GAATCGCGGAGACAGGATGAGATTGAGAGGGAGATTGTGGAGATGACTAGACGGTTTGAGAGGAAGCAGATGGCGAAGAAGATGCAGAGTGAAAAGCATTGAGTTTAGTGGTGTTTGGAACGGTGTTAGGGGATGGTCATTGGGAGTTCTTTTGGACGGGTCGGATTTTGGCGAATGATATGGATGTAAGTGAGAAGAGTCGATCTGACGAGGCGCGTTAAGCAGGACATTTACCGTATAAATTAGGATAGTGCCCCAGGGGCTCTACCTAAGCACCATTGGATTATAATGTTCCAGGCGGCGTGGGACATTAAAAGTCAACTATATTGAGTACCGCGTTTATCTATCCGGTATAAGAAGCTTTAGAATACTAGCACTATATAGGTAATAGCTACGGACCCGGGGCAATATTCAAAGGGGGGGCTATAGTACGGGGTGGGGCACGGCACTATCCCAATTTCTACGGTATACCCATCTTCAAGCCAACCCAATACAGATTGTACGCGAGACTTAGAAAGAGCCATACAGAACGAGATTCATTCATATCGTTAAACCCATTTTCCCCCTCCGCTAAATCTTCTACTTAAATTAAGCCTGCCCTCCATTTGCGCTCAGCACCTGTCCCGAAACCCACGACGAAGCAGGACTGCTCAAAAACGCAACAACCTCTGCAACCTCCTCGGGCGTGCCAATCTTATTCTGCGGGTTGAAGCCTGCAATCATCTTGAGCAGCTGCTCGCTCTTGCCGTTCAAGAACAGATCGGTAGCGGTAGGTCCAGGTGCACAGCAGTTGACCATGATGCCTTTGCGAGCAAGGTCTTTGGAAAGGGCGCGGGTCATCTGCTCTATGGCGCCCTTGGATGCGATATAGGCGAGGTAGTTGGGCGTGACGGTGCTAGCGTGGCATAGCGTGGTTGAGAAGAGAACGACTCGGGAACCGGAAGCCATGTGAGGAACGGCTTTCTGTTGTAAAGTCAGTTTCATTTCCTTTCATGTCATCTTGTATGCTTTGATGTGCAACTCACCTGAGTGAGAAACAACGATCCCTTGACATTCAAGTTAAACGTCGTATCAAACTCCGCCTCGGTAAGCTTCTCCAGCTCGTTTAACCGCAGAATCCCAGCGCACGCGATCAAGATATCGATCTTGCCCCATTTCGCAACGGTGGCATCGACAAGCTTGCCGATTTCCTCGACCTTTCCAACGTCTGCTTTGAACGCGATGGCGCGCTCGCTGCCGATGAGGTTTACGACTATTAGGGGTATTAGTAGCTTCGGGTATAATATTATCGAGAGATATATTATTAGTTTACCTTCGTCGGCGTCTTTGGCACTGCTGGCGTAGTTCACGACCACTTTAGCTCCGTCACGTGCTAGACGAAGGGATGTGGCTCGTCCAATTCCTTTGGAACCGCCAGTAACGAGGGCTACTTTGCCAGCGAGGGGTAGAGCTGCGGTAGACATCTTGATTGATTCTTGTTGGGTTGGGAAGTGTTTGTGGAAATTGGAAGTTGCAGGTGATTTTTAGTTTGATTTGTAATGGATTCGAAGTCGAGTTTCTTTTCAAATGCAGTCAATAAGCTGATATCTGGTTGAGTTGTCGATTGTGATAAGAGGCGATGAAGAGGCGGTATATATACGTTGGAAAGGTGGCTTGGTATGTGGTGTTAACAGCGTCCTGGAATGGTAACTCCATGGGCGAGAACATAGGCGTCCTAAAGCCCGATCATGCTGTATAGCTTTTAAATTCACACGCTCCACGGAGACGACCAATAAGCTGTTATTCTTACAAACTAAAAACATTAGTATGGATCGATGAGACTCACTTTAGGACCTTGTCAGCTAAAAGTTGTACGGCGACGCTAAACTCCGTGGATTTTAGCCACGTGAAATTTTTCTAAAACGTGACGTCGATGGCTTCACGATTGCATCCACGATAAGACCTGAAGATTCGGGAGGTCTGAAGTCCCAACATATGCGACATACGACATATGCGACATATTCAAAACATGGACTAAGAGTCGTATCAATTCAGGATGTTGTTGACGGATGGACCAGCTATACGAGCGTTTGCCAGCGAGTGTCGTCTCTAATATAAGCGAACCCCTGAAGATGCTACTAATATGACTGTGTCCTATTACTGAAGCTTCTAACCCCGTCCGTCTCCAACCGCTAAATACAGTCCTATCCTAGGTATCTTCGGGCCCTGATCTAAAGGGCATGAAAGCTCGCTCTCATTTAGAAGCACAAGCCGGAAAAGAAAATCGGTCAAGACCCCTCCATCAACAATACCCGTGCTAGTGTTGGTCATTTGTCTCCTCAGGAGAAGAATATTTGACACTGTCCAAGTCCTTCAAGTTATTCTGGGGGAGGGGGGGGGAGGTTCTGGTGTTCATGATCTAGAGCCCACACTGAAACTCAACGTCGGTCATATTCTCATCGCTGGACTCGACTTCATAAGAAGAATGCGCATATTACCTCTGCTTCAGCTTCTATGGGCCTGATCGCTTGTGTCATGCATTTGCATTATCCAACTCGAAGGTGATTGAATTGAGTTCAAAGGTGAAATGGAAACATTCTCAGGAGACTCGATTCACTTATTCAACCTTACAGGTTCACTTATTTACCCTCCTTCCAGAACCATGCTTACAGATTCATCACGCATCAATTCACTATTAGCACCTAACCTTATATTTCTCCATCCCTCAAACCTTTGCAAGACAACTTTCTTCGCCCCCAGATCAAGGGAAAGGTTGACGCCATCGAAACTCATCAATAGCCTCACTCATATCGTTACATTCTTGCAGTCGGCAGTATGGACGCAATCCTCAACGAAATGCGGCAACTTTCTGCAAGGATCTCACAAGATCGTGATTTCCATTGCCATGCCACAGATCCCATCTTGGGTGATACGGCTGCAGGTCACGTCCTCATTGATACGGCCGTCGACGACATAGCGGATGAAGCACAGGCGTATGATGACTTGTCATTGTTTTTCGGCGACGATGATGTTGATCCCCTGGACGTAGACACAGAAAACATCGATCGTGGCGCCGTTGGAGAAGAGCAGACAACCGAAGATGCATTGGGAACCTCGCAAGTAGCGGATGAAGGATTGAATAACCTGGCGGACCAGATCGTAAGTCAATTTTCTACAATATGGATGCTGTCCATAGCTTTCCTACCTTGTTATTTACGAATAGACAGAAAAGCCCTGATGCAATCACCAGCACCAGCCAGCCAACTCTTTGCCCCCATCTTGCGATCGAACCCTATGCACACCAGAACAATGCACTCGCGAAGATCGAGATTGTTAGAGACAGCCCTCTAAAATGCATTCTCATCGGGGACCCGCCTGGACTTGGAAGAACCCTACCAGCGATGATGGCGGCTGTCAAGGCCAAAACCCAAGGTGGAATGTTCTCTCTAATCGTTGTGCCATCCAGCTGCGTGGATCAGTGGAACGAAGAGTTTGGCAAATCCTTCCATCGAGTATGTCCTGCCCTTCGCATGACAATGCTTGTAAACAGATGCTGACCATATAGGACGCTGTCCGAGTATTTATACTTCGTGATCCGAACACGTCACCCCTGGAGCTTCTCAAGTATGATATAGTCATTACTTCGTATGCCTTTGTCATGACCGAATACAGGAAACGTTACAACTACAAGCATAGGGTGTCTCAGATCAATCAAGGTATCTCTGGCGGACCCCTTGAACGTCCAAGCCTCTCAATCTTCTCCGATATATTTCTCTGGCGCGTTGAGGAAGGCGTGAAGTGTCCATACCTGATTCTCGATGAGGTCACTGCTATCAAGAATAGTTCATCGATCACGTTTTGTGCCATCGAAGAGCTTCGGAAGTTAGCAGACTGCTGTGTAATGTTGTCTGGCAGTATTATCGACAACACATGGCAGGACATTTATGCTTTCATTCAGCTCATGAACACCAACCCCATCACTCGAAAATCCATATTCACGTCCACGTTCGGCAGTAAGAGCGTCAATGGCAAGCTCCAGCCTCCTAGGGGCACCCAGTTTCTCAAGCTTCTGCAATTGCTTAATAGCTTTGTTGTTCGGCGGCCGGAGGATGTAATCGGTCTCCCAGAGCTCGAAGTACGAACTATACACTTCGAACTCACGCCGGAAGAAGCGAGCAAATCAAGCTATCATTTTGAAACATACACCACAATCATGGGGATGAAAGCTTCGGACAGAGACGAGCTGCAACCTTGGAAACATTTGACCAAGGCCTTGCAATTTGCATGCCATCCTGCACTGGTCGATATCATGCATCTTGCACGAGATCCGCGTGCAGAAGATGACGATGGTGCTTTCGCAGACGTAATTTGCAAGGCAGAGGATGCTGAGAAATGGACCGCGTGGCGAGAACAAATCGAAAAAGATGACAGCTGGAGATCTTCACGCGTGACGGCACTGATTGACCTCTTCAACGTGAGTAGAGATATCGACCCCGCCTGCTCTGTACTCATCTTTGACGAGAGTGTATACTTCTTGGACATCGTCGAAGTAGCTTTCCGAAGGATGTACGATCCAGTTGAGTGCCTGCGATATGATGGTCGTGTTTCCCCGGAGAAGCGCACTGGGATTCTGCAAGACTTCGAGGACGCCGCTGGGGCTAAAGTACTCTTGATCTCGCGCGCCGCTGGAGGCTTGGGACTTAACATTCCTGCGGCAAATATTGTTATTCTCTGCGGGCCTTGGTGGAGAAGTGAGTGGGAAACCCAGGCTATCAAGCGTGCTCATCGCCTGGGCCAGACTCGTAAAGTTCTCGCTTTCAAGATGGTGGCAGATAACTGCGAAATGGAGAGTTTCAAAGCAAAGACGCGCGATAAGAAGAGTAAGGATAATTCTCGGATTATGGAAGCAATCACAAGGAAGGATGGAGTTATACCAAAGGTCTACAATTTCACTTAGTTACCGTAGGACTTCGAGGCCCGCTCTCGTTAGCGTTAGATGGCAATAGACTCAATGAACAGCAACGAGGTATAAGTTTGAAGATACCCATATATATGATGGATTGTTGTGATTTATAACCATTCATCTTAGGCTAACTTTATTTCCGATTCAGGTGTATCAAAAGTTATTCGGGTGAGAGTGAGTCACTCCGACTTGCTCGTAAATGGATAACTAGTCTAGTACAGTATTAGGTCGAAATCGCTAGATATTGCTATTTTGGGGATTTTGGGGATTTTGGACATTTAGAAGACCTAGAAACATTAATCCAACAATTTTCTAATTGATAATCCCCAATCCTAGAAGTGATTGAAATACCCATACTAATTACTACAGTGCCATCCGTTGCTGCCATGACATGGGGAAGAGGCCGCAGGTGCGATGTCGCATGAAGTCATGCTTTCAACTCCTTCCAAAAAGTTGTGTAACTCATTTCCGATTTATCAATACGCCCTTTGCTTGTACAAGGGAGGTGCACACATGCAAAGAAAGCGGTTTGCAATGGTGTATAAATAGATAAATAATCCCAAGGAGTTTGTTAGAAATTGAATAGACAAGCCGCCCCCGTGCCTGCCCTTGTAATGAAGGCCCTTCCTCCCCTCCAGCGTCTTTTAGCGACTGGAGACTACCTATGTGTAAAGCTACAAAGCAGAAAACCGACGGCCAGCAAACCCCCATCCTCTCAGCTCACAGAAACATGAATGATATTTACATCAGTGCCAATGGCGTCTTCTCCTTTTACCCGGTCCTCCAGGAAAACTGAAGGGCTCACGACCAGGTCCTCTACTCGCAGCAACGTCGTCGCGATCCCATCTCACCACAACAATGCGCAGAATAGGCAGAAACAGCAACCGCCCAATATCGGCCGCAAGAAGCGTCCGCGAGACTCTCTCGACCACGATGAACACCCCATCGAGGCCAAGAAGGCGAGGATCACGGTCGAAATCACCTCCAGACCTAGGCTTCAGCCCAAGACCCGGTCTCTCGTCATCAAAACAAACGCGGATTCACTACCACCAGCAGCTTCTCCTCAGCGATCCGCCTCGCCACCACGACCACCACCACCACCACAACCAACAAAACACGTCGAGACCGCTACACAAACCCCAGCACCACCGCCCTCACAACCACAGCAGCAAGAACCACAACCTGCCGCGACTGTTCATCACCAGAAGGTCGTCAATGGCATCAAGCATGAGCTAGATCGCCTGCAGCCAAAAGCCGCAGATCTCAACAAGGACGAGAAGCGGAAGCTACGTTCACAAGAGGGCACACGGTTTAAGAGCGAATTGTCACAGTACTTTCCTGAATATGATGAGGTCATTGGCAATGATCCAAAGGAAGACCGTAAGCATGATTGTCTGATCTTTTACTGCATCGAATTCCAGGCTGATTTGTTTTAGATATATTGAATCTCGATACCCCGATAATCATTGTTGACAGCGCCAAGACATCCAAGCAACCTTCGTCCCCTAAAAAGCCGAATGGCGAATCCCATTCATACCCCCTCAAAGATTTCCCCGACTCCCTTTTCGACGACATATACAATGCTGAGAGGCGAGATTATACATTTTTGTTGAACAATCAGCTGGAGGAAGGTGGTGAAGATCCATTGTCGGATGCCTATTTCGAATCAATTCACCGAAAACCCGAGCGGCAGGAGAAACAAATCCGGAATGGCGATAGAGGTCGGGCCCAGCATGAGAAGGATCAGGTCATAAGGCTATTGGAAGGTCTGCAGGGTCATGACTGGCTAAAATTGATGGGTGTGAGTGGCATAACGGACAGTAGGAAAAAAGAGTACGAGCCGGCTCGCGAGCACTTCATTAAGGGTTGTGAAAACATACTAGAGAAGTTCCGCACATGGCGAGAAGAGGAAAAACGGCGGAAGCTTGAAAAGGAGCAAGCGTTGGCCCAAGCGGACGCAGTAGAGGAAGAGGAGGTCGTGGAGGGGCTAGATGAAGCCGACGAGGATGATGCTAAGAGCGATGGCGATCCACCCGACTACAGTGATGTAGACGCGTCTGCAGCTAGACAGTTGCACGATGAGGCAATCGCTCGTTCAGCCCCTCTTGCGAAAAAACATGCGGAGAGGAGGGCAAAGGTGGAGATGATCCCTCCAACTGAGTATGAAAAGGAGTTCAAGTCATTCTTCCCCAAGCCACATCTTCGGCAGGCGGCTCTTGGAAAGCACCGGCGGAGTGGGCGGAGTGTATCTGCTTGGGGCCATCCTGTTCCCGAAGTTCCTGTCGAAGACTTCGATTTGCCTGAAGAGTACAGAGACGAGGAGACCTTGAAGATACATGCTCGAAGGAAGAGGAGAGACAGGAGAATTAGCAAGCCCTGAGATCTTTGAGGTCAAGGTTGGGAAAATGAGAGACATGTGGGCAGAATAAAACAGGCCGATCGAAAGTGCTTCGTTGGCTGGCTTTGCTTGTATAATTTGGGATCGGCCATGGGTTGTTGGAGTAAGGGACGGCTCATGAGTATGTATGGATTGACTTGGTTGTATCATAAGGCTCGGAGCGGTGCGTGGATTTAGCTCTGAATATACCCTCAACTTTCAAAAATGAACTATGTCTTTTATAAATGAAACTTTGTGTGTCTTTGTTGAATAGCAGGAGACTTTCTTTTCTTTTGTAAATATTGCCCAAACGCCGCACGTGATCTTCAGCCTCGCGACTTCTTTTGCTTGGCAACGGTTTCTCAACTTCAACCACAAATCTGCGATACTTGAGCGCGTATCTTTAAGCGCCTCCCTCTGCAGCAGAGGACTCGATGTCAAGAAGAAGATTGTAGAAGGAAAAGAAGAATAGTCCGGCTTTTTAAGCAAAGCTTTAGCTGTTCTGGATGATTAATATTGTGGGGTTTAGTACAATTCTGACTGACGTCGCAACCACCTGCATTCAATATCCACGCGCACCTGCGAATATAAATCATCCCAGACCCCGAACCACTTCCTATTGTTAGCCTGCGATATTGCGAGTCATCGACCTCCACCTTCTGCGAACTGCCACGGTGCGTAGAAGAATCACTACATAATCAACGATACGATACCCTTACCGCATTTGCGCCAGCTCTTCACCCCGCAGAGTCGCCGAAGACGAGCTTCGAGCACACATACGCTCCACCCTCCGAGCGACGCGCGCAGATACTATCATACGAACAGAAAGCCTGGGAGGCGGATGAGAGCTCATGAGCGTCTTTTACTAGACTTGGGACATTCACCGTCACGACTTCGGTCGAGGCTCCTTGCAGAGCAGACGGAGAATACATCACACCTCACCTTCCTGGAGACAATATGCCCGGCCTGTTACTTGACAATATGGAGATACCAGTGCAGGCTGCACCTGCAGACCCAAAAATCCCCGAATACGGCTTCGCGGTGTCGCATGAGAAGGTTGATCTGGATGTTGACTTTGCGACTCAGAGCTTGACTGGGCGCGTTGAGCTTACGATCTTGCCACAAAACAGGGACCTTCGCACAATCAGAATCGATGCGCGCCAGTGCTCGATAGCGAAAGGTTCGGTGCTGGTCAACGGTTTCGTGGCGGACTTCGAGTACGAAGACCCCATGAAGGCATTGGACATCCCTTCCTACCTGGTATGGGGCGCGGAACAGTATGAGCAGCAACGAGACAGGCTGAAGGATGTAACGGGGGATCAGAGGGCGAATGGAAAGCTAGTGATTACGATCCCGAGAGCTGTTCGAGTAGAGGACATCGACCCTTTCTCTGATAATGCTGCTACGAGAGCTCTGGTCAACGGCAACGGCCCCATTTCTGCTACACCAACCCCCAAGACAGCCGCTGAACAAACTGGTCGCTTTCAGCCTTTGGAGGTCAGCATCAGGTTCTCAACAAAGTACTTCCGGGATGGATTGCATTTTGTGGGCCTGAATGAGAGCGATGCTCGATTTCCATATGTCTATACTAGGCATTCTATGGAGCCGGGAACTGCGTCTTCTATCTTTCCTTGCATTGATGATCCTGCTATGAGATGCACTTGGGACATCACCATCAAGTGTTCACGTATGCTCGGAGATGCCCTCAAGCGGAAGCCACGGGAGAGAACGGGACGTTTTCTTAATTCCTGCCTTAACGGAGTCAAATATGTTGCCGTTACTAATGGTGCCAAGGCGGTCGAGGAATACGAAATTCCACTTAGCGAGGACGAAAAACTCTTGGAGATGGTAATTGTTTGTTCTGGCGAGATGATGAACGAGACAGTCGACCGTGAAGATAGCTCTAAGAAAGTCATCTCCTTCCAATGCGGGACCGTTGTCGCCCCGCATCACATCGGATTCAGCATTGGTCCTTTCGAGCAAGTTGATTTGGCCGCTGAATTTCGTGAAGACGAAGACGGCGAGAAGTTGGGACAAGAACAAGCATTGGCAATCTCTGGCTACTGTTTACCCGGACGCTCTAACGAAGTTCGAAATACTTGCGCCCCTGTGGTTCAAGCTCTTGATTGGTTCTCTCTGCAGTACGGGGCTTTTCCCTTCTCGCAGTACTCTTTGGTATTTGTCGATGATCAACCGCGAGACACAGAGCACGTCGCTTCTATCTCCTTGTGCAGTACCAGACTTTTGGTTAGCGAAGAATTCATTGATCCCGAGGTTGAGAGTATTAGAGCAATTATTCAAGCCCTTGCTACTCAGTGGTTTGGTGTCGGTATCGTACCGGCTGATAAATGCGATAGCTGGATCACCGTTGGCCTTTCGCACTTCATGGCTGGATTGTTCATGAAGATGCTGTGTGGGAAGAACGACTATTTATTCCGCCAAAAGATCCTCTCGGATCGCTTGGTAGAACTCGATCTTGATAGACCCTCTTTATACAGCCTTGGCGATACTCTTCATCTCGGTGGTTTTGAGTACGAGTTTATGGCATTGAAGGCCCCTCTGGTACTGTTTATACTCGATCAACGTATCTTGAAAGCATCTGGGGGTGGCACTGCTGGTTTGACACGAGTCATCTCCAAGCTTGTTATTGGGGCTAACACTGGTGGAGCTGTGGATAGTGTCCTTGAAACACAATCTTTCCGCAGAGCCGTCGATAAGATCACAAAGTACAGAGGCTTAGAGGCTTTCTGGAATCAGTGGGTCCTCGGCGCCGGTTGCCCCAGATTTGAAATTACACAGAAATTCAACAAAAAGCGAGCTTTTGTCGAAATGACAATTAAACAGAAGCAGGATACAATGCCTACCCAGCGCAACTTGAAGAAGGACAACTTTATGAGAGAGCTGAAGGAGGAGATTCATGGGATTTACGCGGCTGGGGTCCAACCACTCTTCACAGGTCCTATGACTATCAGAATTCACGAGGCAGACGGCACGCCGTATGAACATATCGTAGAGATCCTTGAGGGTACAGCAAAGATTGAGATCCCATACAACACAAAGTACAAGCGCCTCAAGCGTAACCGTCATCAAAAAGAGCGAATGAACGCCAAATCCGATTATCAAGGTGGCAGCGATGCCCTGTACTACTGTCTAGGAGACGTCTTGCAAACCCCCCAGGAAGTGCTTGAGTGGGGCCTGTTTGATTGGACTGAGGAGACCCAAAAGGAGATGGATGCGGAGCATTACGAATGGATTAGAGTCGACGCAGATTTCGAGTGGCTCTGCGAGAAGTCTATCAATCTGCCGGCGTACATGTATGTGTCGCAGCTCCAGCAAGACCAGAGTGTCGTCGCACAGCAAGATTCGCTGCTTTTTCTGAAGAATTATCCTTCAAATGTTCTAGTTGCGACATTTTTAATCAGAACCTTAATGGATACTCGATACTACTACGGCATCCGAGTAATGGCTGCGGAAATATTGAAAAATCATGGAGGCCCTGATAACTGGATTGGGATGAAGCACCTTCAGAAGGCATTTGAGGAGTTCTCATGCTACCCTGGCACCAAGATGCCTCGATACAACGACTTTGAAGACAGGCAATCGTACTGGGTTGAGTGTGCTATCCCTAGAGCCTTGTCACTAGTTCGAGGGCCTAATGGGAAGTGTCCGAAGGAAGCTAGACAGTCCATTCTCGACATGCTTCGCTTCAACGACAACGCACAAAACGACTATTCTGATTACCACAAGATTGCCAACTTGTTGTCTTGTCTTACCGACTCCTTGATTCCCCCGCAGAATTCCGATGCTCAAAACGAGCTGAATTTTGGAGATGATGAAGATGAAGACGACGAGGCTGCCCAATTCAAAAAACAGGTGCTCGAGGAGCTAGAGCGCCATCGCCGAATGGATGAGTGGTTACAATCTTACCACAATATCCTCACCACCACCGTCTTGGACTGCAAGCGAAAGCTCATGAAGGCTAAAGTCATTCCAGTGGCACCCTTGGACTTTGCACAATACCTCCATGACGGCTCACTGGACTTGGTGCGAATCAAAGCCTTTGAAGCTCTAGTTGACCTTGGGTTTCTAGCCAACAATGCGGTTGCCAGTCTACTCTTGAACGTTTCCAGCACAGACTTATCGCCGTACGTGCGCGATCATCTCTGGGAGGTATTTAATCTTGGTTTGGCTACCATTGCCTTTGGAGAGGACAAGCCTACCGAGCCTGCCCCGCCTGTAGCTAATGGAGACGGAGGTATGCAAATCGATGGCGAACCCGATATGCTTATTGTCCAAGACGCGTCGACAGATTTACGAAAGGCTCAGATTGCACGTACTACGAGCATTGAAGGAGCATTGGCGGCTCTCAAGCAGGAGTTGGGGGATAATGAAGCTCTCCAGGAGGCTTTGTGGAAGGCTATTAATTCTACGGTGATTGGTGTGTCTGAGCAGCGAGACTTACTTGATATTTGCGGCGTCCTTTACGATGCTGTGGACTCCATGATTGTGAAGCTGAGATTGCCACATTATTGGGACGTTGAAAATCACGGCAAGGCAAGTTTGGTATAATCGATCCTGTCATACATGTGCTAACTGAATTAGGGCAAATTGGTTTTTAAGGAGATCCAAAAGATCCGCACGAAACGCAGAATCATCCTCAATACTAAGGCACCTAAGCCAGTGGTACTAGGAGCACCAGCAGCGCAACCACCACTTAGACTGAGCTTCACATCCAGCGGAGCGAGGCCTAATATTGCTGTTGATCCAGCCATGCCACCACCACCCAAACGTCCGGCCCCAGAGAGAACGCCAAATTCAGACGGATCTCCAGCCAAGAAGATCAAGTCTGGACCCGCCGAAGGGACACCCAAGCCGAAGAAGATCGTCAAACTGAAGGTCCGTTCTCAGCGACTCGCGGCCATCTTAAGGAAACCTCCAGCCCCTAAGCCTTGCTCCTCTGCACGAAGTTCTCCAGCACCTAAACCGTCACCAGCACCCAGTCCCGCGCCGTCATCCACCATATCCGTATCACCTGCATCATCTACTTCTACTTTGGCAGGCAAAGCACCTGCCAAAATCCGTCATCCCCTACCCGATTCGACTACTGCTAGTCGCAAACCTCTTCCTGCTTCAGCCAGTGGTGGTCGAAAGCCTCTTCCCGATACAGCCTCAGCTTCTGGTGGTCGAAAGCCCCTACCCGACTCTTTACCTAAAGCCAGCAGTACTCCTCCACCTCTGGCACGGGCACCAAGCGCGCCCCTCAAACTGAAGCTTAATTTTAAGAAGCAGTCGTTTCCACCCTCATAATAACCAACATCTCTCTTTTCTTCTTCACATATGTAATTTTGGCATTAGCGAAAAAAGGCGTAACATGGAAAATACCACACAGCATAGCGAGCGATGGACAGATTGATCTTTCTGGCGTTGGTGGTTTCATTGATTTTGTTTGTAGATAGATTGTACACAATAGGGTGGACTGAAGGCGTTGGGGCTGACGATCCTCTCCCTGGCTCGTGGGAAATACCGGTATATTTCGGAATCTGTACACAAGGGTTCTCTGGTCGATATCCTACATGCATGGATGAAACGGCAAGCTGGCAGCCTCGTGTCTGTGGACGGCGGGAAATATAATGTGCCAGCTGCTGTGGAACATTAAAGCTGGTAAGGCCTAAAACACTAGGAATCGGGAATAGACCATAATCGATGGACCTCAAAAAGCGCCTCCTGTCTGGATTCCTTGTGATGTAATGCGAGGTGATACGGCGCTCCTCCAACATGCCACATATTAAACGCCCTTTCTTCCTATCCCCTAGAACTCCCTCCCCCACCAACTAATCCCAACCTCTCCTCTCGACTCTTCACCTGCTGCTGCTGCTTGGCCCTATCCCCCTGCACCGGCCTCAACTCGCCGTTCGGATCGCGTACATTCTGGTTCTGGTTCTGTCTCAGTGCTTGTGCTTGTGCCTGTGCATGTTGTTCACGCAGCATCGCTTCGCGGGCGCGCGCGTCTTCGTAGATGGCTACGTCTTCGGTGGTCAGGGTTATGGCTGTGGGTTTTCGACGGAGCATTGTCGTGGGTATTGTGTGTGAGTACGAGTGGGTGATTGTTTCGATTTGTATGTGTGTTGGGTTTGGAGAAGCTTTGGAATGGATGGGTTGCGGAGGTATGATGTTTATTTGGATGTGGAATTGAGTTTGTGAGTAAATAGAGGGGAGGTGGAGGTTGTCGATCATTCATTCATTGGTTCCTGGATAATAAGGCACAAATACTTTATCGACATCAGGTAAATTTTGAGGAACAGAGCTTTTATTTCCAAGCTTCAAGTTCTACCAACACAGCACAAAATGTATAAATGGCATGTTCATTCGGCCATTGGTCGTGGGAGACCTGTCGGCAGTGATATTTCACGGGTTGCGGACGGAATCGCTGCGTCTTTGAGACAGTTTTCTATCTCGTTGTCGAGGAGTGCTGAGGATGGAAATGGTTCGTCCCCTTTTACTCTGCGAGGCCAATCAATTGGCTTCCTATCTATCTATTTATCCCTCATGATTACAAGCACAAGCTGACAGTATATATTCTATAGCCAACAATAGTCCCGCACCATCACGCTCCCAACGCTCAACACAAGCCTTCAACGAAGCCCGGTCCCTGGCCCCAAAACCATCCCGCGGTATCGACGCGCGCTCTCTGGCCGCCAAACCACCTCAGAGCTTCACCATCACTCGTTTAGATCCCCACGGTCCATCGACTGGAGCAGGATACCAGGGCCGTGGCGGCAGTGGTGGTTTCCGTGGTTTTCCTGGGCGCGGAGGACGGGGTGGAGCACCAGGTGGACGCGGTGGGAGGGGTGGGAGGGGACGAGGTCGTGTGTCGCGAGGAAGGGGCAGGGGAGGCGGTGTTAAGAAACCGCGAGACCAGGAGGGTGAGGATGCCCCAGCTCTGCCGTTGAACGAGGAGGAGAAGGCGTATGTTTACAACTCCGAGTGTGGATTCCGTGTTCCGTATCAGCCTACGACGTCAGCAGAGGCTCTGGACAGACAGGGAGCGGCTGTTATCGCGAGTCCAAGAGGTGTTAATGAGACGTTGATGTATAAGATGCAAGTTGCTACGCGTGTTGGGCCGGGCTTTGAACATGCTGGGAAGCATTTGCATAACATGACTGCTGGGAATGGACTTGCTATTTTTGAGGACCCGGAACAGAAGGCTATTGCGAAGAAGTGGAAGAAGAGTAAGGGCCAATTGGGACGTTGCCGGAGGAGGATAAGACCAAGATCTTGAATACGTGGGTCGGGGGTCAATACCAAACGCCTGTAGCTCAGAAAGCTGGTGTATTGGGACAGGTTGAAACGTTTTTGACGAGGAATGAGACGTATCTCCCTGAAGATGCGAGGAAGTTGGAGGCAAAGTTAAGCACACTGCTACCGGCAGCTACGCCAGTACGACCTCAAGCAGGCAAAGCAAAGACGCCTACGTGATCAAATGTAAAGCTGTATTATATGGAACTTTTGGGTGTTGGTATAATTGTACAAAAATGGCATACAAATAAAAACAAGACCTCATGACTGCGCCCTTGGGAAAAGCTGGTAAGGCCTAAAACACTATCGGATACATAGGCCCCTGAAACAGCTCCGGGCTCCTCAGCTCCCAAAGAGGAAAATTGCTTTTCTATATGAAAAGAAGCTCACGCCATAGCCTTTCTAGCCGCATCAACAGTCTTCTTAACATCCGCCGTCCCCTTCTCCACAATCTTCTCCATCTTCTTCTGAGCATTCTTTAGATCATCCGGCCTAACTGCCTTCTTCAACTCCATACCCCTCAGCCGTTTCTGCTGTACACTTCTAGCAGTCTGTACCGCAGCCTTGGCAGTCTCACCAGTCTTGCTAGCAGCTGCTAATGCCTGGTCCCTCGACTCCTTTGTAGGAGGAGGAATGCGGATGTTCAGCTGTGTGGACGAGTTCTGCGCATCAATCTCTGGCTGGAGATTGATGTCCTTTGCGGCTTGTATCGCAGACATAACGGGGTGAAGATGCTATATCTCATCTCATCAGCAATCGCTCTCCCAATCTCATCTGTCAATCCTAACCAAGATCCAAAAATGGGGGGAATGAAAAATAAAGAAAACTCACCTCCTTCTCCCCCACCAACACCATAAGCATCCTCCCCCCATTCGGCAGCACATTTGCCAAATCCCCCAACCTCTCCGTCTTCTTACCCTCCTTACTCAAGCTCACCCGCAGATTATCCAGCACCTCAGGATTAAACCTGCCGCCCGTCCTCAGCTTCGACAAATCATTCTCGAGCTTCTTTAAAGCTTTCTCAATGCCGGAGTCCAGCTCACTGAAGTCCAGGGGGTCTTCGACGACCTGGTTCGTGGACGCGGCTTCTTCGAGCTCGCGGTCCGCTTTGGTCTTCTTCTTGAGCAGGAGGGGAGAATGCGAGAAGGCGCGTCTGCTATTGGGTGGTGCTGGCTTTGAAGCTGGGAGTAAGGGTCGGCGGGTAGTGGTGGGTGTTTGGAGGCTAGGAGAGTGTTAATTGGAGCTCAATTGCTGGGATTTTCAAGAACTTACATGATTGAAGCTTCGGATCTGATAGCAGATGTAGAAAAGAGCTTTTTGAGCGCATTGGCTCGTATAGAGAGTGGCGGAGGCATGATTGATTGAGCTGTTTGTCTATTCTTGAAGCTGCGTTGCAAACATGAAACCGAGTTTGACGAGGCTACCTCAGCCTTTCCACCCGTCCCCACTTCAGTCAATACAACCTGCATTTCATCCATTTCCACGCTTTTCTACTTCCTTACTTTCTATACATTTACTCTATATCTACATCTCCATGTCCCAACAAACCCCTTTCCCTTTCCCCTTCCTCGCCCTCCCCCCCGAACTCCGCACCAAAATCCTCCTTCACACCCTCCGCCACCCTACGCCCATCCCCCTCTCCTCCCCCTCGGCCACCTACCCGCACGCGCTCCTCCTCGTCTCTTCCCAAATACACACCGAAGCCCTATCCCTGTATTTCGGCAGCAATACCTTCACCCTAACGCTGCACCGACACAACGATGATGCTCTATCGCCATTCCTCTGCTCACCGCATAGGTTTCTTGTTCGGAGCCTGCGGGTTGTGATACAGAGATGGGGCGCGAATGATTATTTTGTGAGGACGTTTAGTCCGGTGGTTGAGGATATGATACTTAGGGGGGGGTTGAGGAGGCTGGTGGTTGGGATTAGAGAGAGCGATGTTAAGGTGCTGGAGAGGCTGGGACGGGGATGGAGAGGGAAAATTGGAGCGTGTT
>QGMG01000863.1:0-16587 GCA_007825325.1 Lachnellula cervina
CTATAGTATTTATAAGGAGCTATAAGAGGTAGTAGCAAATATAATAGAACCCTTAAGTAATTAGTAAAGAGTTTTAAAATAATACTAGTAGCACTAATTTGAGAGACTTAAATACAACTATAATTATATTAATTATAGCTATAAAGGAGAAGGCAGTTCTTAAGATAATAATAAACTAAAAAGCTATAGTAATTAACTTCGATTTAGTAAAGATTAACCTTTATAGCTATTATTATAAATAAAGAAATGCTTTATTTGTAGTAAGAAAGAATACTAGTTAATAATGCATTCTAAGGCTAATAGAAAGGCTGCTTTTACTAAATTTAGAGTAAAGATAAGAGATCTAAAGGCCTCTAAAGCTAAATATAATAGCTTTCTTATAGAAATGAAAGGTATATCTAGATTGATAAGCTCTAATAATAAAGGTATATATAATAGATATATAATAGAGAAAAAGAATAAAGACGATTTAGAAAGTAGTAGTAATAGTAATAATTTAAGACCTAGGAATAAAGGCTTCTTCATCTAATATAGAGTAGTGTAAGGCGCTAATATAATAGCTATTTTAGCAAATTAATTAATAGAGTATACCTTTACTAAAATAAATGTCTTTTATAATAAGAAGAATCACTAAGTATTCCTAATATCTAAATTACTCGAAATAAACAAATCACCTTCTAAAACACCTTTCTAACTATTTAAGAGTCTTTATAATGTTTTTATATTCGAAAACTATTATATAGTAGAGTAATTCTAAGGGATTATACTAGATATAAAAGCCTTAGATATTTTAATAGCTAGTATAAAATAGATAGAAGCATTAAGGAAGCTATTTCCTAATCTAGAGATTAATAACTATATAGTAGAAAAAAGGAATATAATGCATTTTAGTATAGGATTAGTAGCTATAAAGGGATTAATTATAGTTCTAACACCTCTTAGTCTAATCAAATTTTATATTATCTCTATAAGAATGCTATTTCTATAGTGTTTATAGAATATAGATAAGATGAGAGTTAAATTAGATAACCTAAAGAATATACTTATTTAGGGAGATATCTTTATTCTAATTATTTATTATTAGAAATACTCTTAGATATTACTTAATTAGTTAGAAGAAACCTTAGCTTATTGCTATCTAATAGATTAGAAACTATACTAGGTGTATTAACAATTTAGGCACTCCTCGATTAAGAAGTTTTAGGCGCTACTAGAAAGAGCTAGTTACAATATTGATTCTAAAGCTATTTGCGATTTAATAAAGTTCTATTACTACTACTAGCTAAATTAGAGAGCGCTAGAACAATTTAAGTTTATAATATATAATAATATAGACTTTAATTTTAAGGTTATTATAGATATTATATAGTTAGATAGAGATCTAGTTTTATAGATTATCGATTAAGCTATAAGCTTTTAGGCAGCTCGATTTCTTAATAGTATATTAGCTAGATGTGCATTTAATACCTTTAAGGAATGCTAGATTAATATATATTAAGGACTACCTAATTTTATAGTTTATAATACTAGTAAGAACTTTATATTAGCTAATTTCAAATAGTATACAAAATCTCTAGGAATTTAGATTAAGAAGATACTAGTAGAAGCTTATAACTTAGTTAGAAAAGTAGAGTATTACTATATACTATTATAATAAGTATATAAGATCCTTAGCTCGGAATTAAAAGGAATGCTACTATAAGAGAAGATCTTATAAATAGTAGTAAAAGCAATTAATAATATAATAGGCTCTAATAGCCTTATTCTTATATTATTAGTTTTTAGCGTATATCTAAGAATTATAAAGGACTTATTACTATTACTAAATATTATAATATAAGCTAAGGCTATTTAAAAGGCTACTTATAAAGTATATTAAATCTATATAAGATATTAAGTTAAGAACGCGCTAGCAATAAGAAATAGCTCTAATATAATAGCTATTTATACTCTTCTCCTCTAATTAGATATCCGCGTTTATAAGAAGGATAGAAAATAGAATAGACCTTATAAGCTTCTTATAATAAAAGGGGAAAAGTGCATTTTAGGCCTACTAAGTAGTCTAATAGCATTTTAAACTACTAAGATTAGACTATTCCTAATAAATAAGCATAGTAATAAAATCGATAGTATTGCTTAGAATACTAATCTCACTTCTCTTATAGAACTATAAGAATAAGAACACCTAAATAATACAGCTTTGTTCTAAGAAGGTAATAAGAATAATAAACTAGTATATCCGAAACAAAGATAATATTATAAGATTATTATATAAAAGAGAGAATAAGAAAGACTAAAGGGATTAAAGAATAAGAAATGCGCTATTTCTAATATAAATTAAGAAACCCTCTATATTGTATATATTAAGTAGAAAGGGGAGCTTACTATAGTCTTTATAATATAGAAGAAGAAGAACAACTACAAATTAGCTCTAGAACTATATTAGAAAGGAATTATTACTATACTAAGAAAGCTATTTTAAGGATTAGACGCTAAGGAGTATAAAGGTCTAATTAGTTAAAGCGTTTTAAAGCTTAAGAAATATAATATTAAGAAGTATAAAAAGATGCAATTATTTAAATCCTAAATCATTTATAAAGTTAAAGAAAAGGCAACTACAAAACTATATAAGAAGTTAAGACTTATAATTATAGAATATAGTAATTATAGAAAGGAATTTATCTTAATACAATTGCCGACTATCTAATAAGCTAGTTAATATCTTATACTAGTAGTGACTCCTACGGTTATAAGAATATCACTAGAAGATTTTAAGATATAGCTATATAATATTATATAAGTATACTTTTAAGCAATAATTAAGCTTCTTTATTAGGTTTTAGTATTATTACTAAAAGAAATAGCTTATTTGCATTCTAAGAGCACTATTATAGTAGTAATTAAACCTTTATATAGCATTACTAAATTAGAAACACACTAGTAGACAATATATTTTAAGCATTATAAGAAGAAGCTAATAATACAAACCTTAATCTATAACTTATATCTTCTAATCACTTATAATAGTAAGGGAATTAGAATTATAGGTATATAAACTAATAATACCCTTATTCTTTATAATAAAGAATTTGTATAATTAGAAGATTAAGAGCTTAAAAACACTAAATTGCAAGCTAAGCCTAAGGAGAAATTAATTATAAAACACTTTCTCATTTTTAATAGTTGCATTTTAATACTAGAAGGCAAGAACCTTATACTATAGCAAAAGAAGCAAGGGAAGAAGCTTAATCTTATTAATATTAAGAAGCTAAATTACTAGTAGGTATATATAGAGTAGTGCGCTCGAGGGGGGTATATTATAACAATTTACTAGCCTAAAGCAGCCTTTAATTTGTCTATTATAGTATAATACTAATAGCCTAATAAAATCAAAGCTTTAATAGTTAATAAGCATCTTAAATAGTAAATAAATAACCTCGATCGAGGCCTATACTATATCCCTCTCAATCTATTAATAGTATACTTATTTATATTTATAAACGGATTATTAGCTAATAATAAAGATTTAAGTTTCTAGTTAGATTATATAATTATATTAGCTAATAAGGAAATAAATAAGGCTAAAAACAAGTTTATAATAATAGGGAATATAGTCTATTAGAGCTTTATAAAGTCAAAGAGAATAATAAGAAGCAGTCTAGTATTAGAGATCTATAGTATAGTTATAGGCATTAATATAGGAATAGTTATTAGTGCAATGCTTAAGCGAATTACTAAGGAACTAGGAATCCTCTTAATTGAGATAATTGTCTATACTAATTCCTTCTCCTTCTACAAATGTCTTATTAAGCTTAGGACTACTAAGGAGAAATGCCTTATAATTAATATTATAGGATTATATAAGGTATATAAGGAATAAGAGCTCTATAAGATTTAATAGATTAATAGTAAGAACAACCCTATAGATGCTATAATAAAGATCAATCCAAATTGGACGCTAGAGATATTAATTAATATAAATAGCTTCACTATTTATATTAAGGGATAGGTGAAGAGAGAAACAGATAACTAGAGCATTAGTAACACAATGCGCTAAAACGTTTTATTATAATATAATATTATAATAATTCTATAGTAGGATTCTAAGTATGCCTTATAAAGCATCTTATTAGTTTCCTTATTAGTTTTTACTACAATTAATGCATTCCTATTAGTTAATTTGATCTACTCCGCATTTTGAGCCGCATTATAAACTATAATACAAAACTGCTACATTATGCATTTACTCTTAGATGAGGCCTATATTGCAATAGCAATAGTAGGTAGGATAGACTATACAATATAGGAGAAAACGATTAATCCCTTAATCCCTATTAAGTAACGCTAATAACAAAAGAGAAGTTGCTAGTATTAGGATTATAGGGGTTATAGTGGGGGACTTTATAGTCATGTGATGTAGCTTAGTTAGCGGCAAGGGCATTCCCTCTTCGCCGCAACACTATAACTTAGAATGCTATGCATTATTAACCAGAACACTAGAATCAAGTCTATACTACTAGTAGAGAAGTGATCACGTATCTAAACCTGTGATACCAACACACGTTGAAATATACAGGGAGAATAACAAGTAAAGAAACCCCCAATTAATCATTCTCTTTGCCGGTATCAGGAAAATACTACTGTATTTTCTGGTTTCTATGCATTCGTTATTGTGTTTCGTGGTCTTCTTCCCTTTTACTCTTAGTTGCGCAGACTCAATCACCGCCAACTTCTGCGGCGAGATCTGCTTGGCCGCATGGAAATAGAGAAAGGAGAATAAGTGAGAGGGGAGAGAGAGAGTAACACTTGTGGAATTGTCCATTCGTTTGGGTTTGGAAGGCTCGTCAAATTCGCGTCGCTATCTCAATACAGCGCAGCAGTTCCATGCCATAGTATGTATGCCAGATCAAGACGCCTTTTGCAAATGAAGTCCATCCCTGCGTAACCCTTCCCCAGCACTCCAGCAAGTCATGAATCCACTCTAAGCCTGTCTCTTGCCCTTTGCGTTCTTCTTTGGTGTATCGGCGATTGTGAGGCCTTTGGATGGTAGGGTTGGTTAGTCAAGTTTTCGAACAAAGCATTGAATGGGGAAAAGCGAGATTGGCGGTCTTTGTGGATGGGTCCTTACTAGGTGGCAGCGATTGCTTGAGCTTCTCGACCTTCTCGGAATCCTTCAAGACGAGAGTGTAGACGTATTTTTGGCAGCGGACCTGGAGATATAAAGTCAGCATTGGCGGTTCTCTTGAGTCTCGAGTCCTAGAGCTCGAGTCGAGTTGAGTCAAGGTGTTGTCCAAAAGCCTGCCTGCCTCCCAAATTGTACAGATATTAACGGCCTAACAAAATGGTCGCAATAACCAGCCGACGTACCTTGAACTTGACAGTCGAAGTCTTCTTGTTGCGCTTGATGCGGGCAGCTATTTCGCATCAGCCTCTCTCCCTCAAAATTGTATCCGTCCTCTTCCTCCTCTTCCTCCCTCATTTTTCGCACCATCTCTCGCAATCCATCTTCAATCTCACAGCTAGGGAAATACATACAAGAAGCATCCTTGCGTCTGCAAACCTCAATGAACTATTGAAACCCCCCAGATTAGCTTTTGATTCTCTGCAAAACACTCGCACAATTGCGCCTAAAAGCCGAGAATACGTACGTTCTTGATATCTTGGATTTCGATAGGCATCTTGTCGGTTTTCGAGTAGATCTGGCGAAAAGTTGTGGAAGGGATTTTTTTTGGTGTTTCGATGCGATTGGGAAAGTTCTGTGGGAGGAGTTTAGTAAGCAGATCTCGGTTGTGTGCGATAAGATTAAGATAAGGGAAAATGTCAGGTGCGGGTGCGGTGGTGCGGTAGATGTGGCGCAGGCTTGTGCGGCTGGTGACGCGGTCTTTGAGGCTGCAGTAGAGTTCTTGACGAGGAGGAACTGTCCTTTCAATAATGATTATGATTCTATAAAAGTCAATTGAAAGTCTATCCTCTGTGAAGATAGGACTTCACCATCTACGTCTAGTTTTCAAGTACACAAGTTAACCATATTAATTACACCACTCCTGAATTGGACTTTACGCCACCCCGTCACCCCCGTCGTTCGGGCAAAATGCCGACCCCATTAGACAGAGCTCTCAATTCAAAGGTATACTATACTCTTATACTCTTCAACCTAAGTTATACTAATATAATCCCAGAATACATTCTTAGGTGAGCCTCCTTCCATCCCTTTCAATCCACATCCACCTCTCACCGCTTGCTTCATTAATGTCTACTAACGTACTTGTACTCAAAAAGCCTTTACTGGCGTAGTAGCAGCTGCTGCTGTATGGTCAATATGGGGCACTGAAATGTTTCCGAAAGAGAGTGATCCAACCGGCGGTATGTCATCGTCAACCCCTACCCCAATCCAATTTCTTCCTTGGGTACTCGCAAGCTGATGGGATATATGTACAACTAGACCCAACGACGTGGACACGAGAAGAGCTACGTCGGTTCTTAGCTGCTGTAAGTATACCTGAATTAGAACATTTTTCTTTCATAGTTTCTTTACTCCGTATACGCAGCCTTTCCAATCCTCGTCCAAAGTATCCTAGGCACGATACTCCGTACATTGGGCGAAGTTTGCCGTACTTTTCTAATGGAGAACAAGAGATATTGCGGGGTTGCTTTGGTACGGTGCTGACTTTCAAGCAGAGAAACTTGTATCCGGATTCGAAGGATACTGATGAGCAGCTGCTGGAGCGTGTGAAGGCAAATATGCGGACGCCTAGGACGTGAGGGGGAGATTTGGGGTGGTGGAAGCTCTTGATTGATCTTGGTATTTGGGTACGTGTCGTAACAGGCGTTTGGGGAGTTCATTCGTGGATCGATAGGTAACGGGGTTTGAACCTGCGAGTTTTGAAGGGAGGAAGATGAAGAAATAGAATGGTTCCCTCAGGTTCAATTTCAAATACGCAGAAGGAGTATTATTTCTATCCGAACTCATAGTTGGACTCCGAAATCTCAAGTCAGAAATCATGTTTCAAGGGACACTCTTCATATCAATATTGCCATTTTTCGCTCTGAACTAACTCCATAGTTGTGTATAATACTTCCGTGCCGGATCTCCCCTTCGGCTTCTCTTTTGCTCTCGTGATAATGCCCTCGTGATAATTCTCCCTTCCCCCACCACCCCTAACGTCCGTCCATATTTGCTATATCCATAAAAAGACTCGCAATAATCGCAAACGCCCCGAAAGGAAAACAGAATATATGTTGATAATAAGCGAGTGGCGAGGAATCCATCATATGCAGAAAAATTCAAGGTGCTATTGATCCATTCCAGCACTGAAGTGCCGAGAAAGAAATTTTAGCCCGGGGTCCAAGATCTATTCATCATGAATAGCAGCAGTCATCGATTCAGCATAAATAGCAGCAATCATCGCCTATGCGTACGAAACCGTTAGTAGTGACCTCCTTAAACCCGCAAATCCTACTTACCTTCGTCTCCTCGTTCTCCCGCTCCAACTCTAAAGCCTGCATCTCGAGCGACAAGACCTTCTCCCGCTCCGCCTTATGCGCCAACGCCCCTAGAGTTTCCTCCGCGAGCCTCTGCTCTTCCTCGCGCGCAGCCGCGATGCGAGCCTGGGCTGCTAGGGTCCGACGTTCGAATGCGTCTGTGGTCTTTGGGGTCGTGGATCGCTTTCGGGGTTGGGAGTCCTCGGGGACGTCACCACCGCTGATGTTGATAGACTTGCGTTTTAGCTCGGCAAAGGAGATTGGCTTTGAGAGTATAGGGGTAGGAGTTGGGTTTCTGAGGCTCGGGTGTTTTGCGTGCAATCGAGGAGACATTGGAATCGGACTTGGAGAGACACTGCGTGAGGTACGATCATCTTCCTGTCTCTGGATTTGCATCTCAAGCGTAGACTTACCTTGCCATGCTCGACGTACCTCCTCGGAAGGGCTAACCTCGGCGAAGGAAACGCGACGCCTGTGCTTGAAGACAGGGCTGCTGCCAAAATTCGGAGTGGGGGGTCCCATTCGCTGGGTATCGGGGGTCTGAGGCTCTTGGTCTTGAGCGATCAGGACAGGTGAGCGAGGAGGCGCGGGGTCTTGAAGAATTGGTGGAACACTCTCGCTCAGATCACCATACTTCCTGCTCAGCCCCTCACTCTGCTTCTTCAGAGTCTCCAAGTCGCAATCGTTATCCTTCAACTCCTTCACCAAGCGGCCAATCTCACCAGCATCACCAGCATTAGCGAGCTTTTCGCGGGCGTTGCTGCTAGCCTTAGGGTCACCTTCGTGGCTGTTAATCTGGTCTGGAGTGGCGTTTTCGGTTTGGACACCAATAATGGCTTGAGGTTCGGCTTGGGGTTCGGCTTGAGTAGCAGATTGCTCCTCGCCCAGGATCTCAACATCAGGTACCATATCAGTGTTAATAGCAAGCATGATATTTTGTGAAACTGGTTCATATGGCTTTCTGGCTGATGGAGGTGGTGTTAGAGGCTCCTGACCCGCAGTCGGAGGTTCAGGCTTTCCATCGGCATTAATAGCCTTAACATGCAAGGTTGCCTCTACCGGTGAGTCATCTCTCATAGATTGAAAGATACCATCATACTCCTCAAACTCCTTGTTTAGTGTAGCAGTTGGTGGTTCGGTCACAGCAACGGAAATCTCTCTCTCGGACGGAGTAGATTGACGCGGCTCTTCCGTTAATGCTCTCCCTTTGACTACCTTACTAGCAGGACCGCCCGGCATTCCATGTAATACTGCAGGTCTTTTTTTGGACGGCTTTTTCTTCTTCTCTGAAGGCTCACTTAAATCTGCGGGATTAAGGCCGCTGAGAATCCGGGCGTTGGCAATATCGAACTGCTCCATGATTATATCGTCCTCAAGGTTAGGGTGCTGGAATAATCCGACACTGAGCTTCGAATTGGTATGGTGTGGCTTCTTCATGGTGCTAGGTAACGCATCTTTGCCAAATGGCATCACTGTTTCGACAGAGATGTTTGCGGGCTTTTGGCCTGAGGCCATATCAACTGGAGCACTGGGGCCTTCGCTTTTAGGTTTCTTGTTGCCCGTGGTAGAAAGCTTCTGAGCAAGCGTAGAATCTCTGTTTTGAGGCTCTTCCTTCTGGTCTGCCGGATCTGGAGAAGTTGGGACGCCGAGATCCAGCTTGCGGAGTGCCTCAGATGAAGCGAGGCGGAATGTACAAGAGGCAAAGAACGTGAAGCTATTACGCTCCTCCAAAAGACGCTCCTTGGCAACCTTCCAGCTCTGAGTTCCGCCAGAAAGTCTATGTTGTTATTAGCTACAGTGAGAACAAAAGTGAATTTAATAAGCACTTACCCGACTTCAAACTCCGAGAGAGAGGTCTCAGGTGATAGCTTTAGGTCTGACCAGCGATGGGATTCTTCGAAATTAGGTGCTCTCTTGACAGGCTCGGCTGCAGAAGTGGATCCTGCAGCGCCCTCTGGATACTTGCGCCAGAATTGTAGCTGAACGGTACCGACAGTAGATAGTAGGTTTTCAGGAAGCTCTAAGACATTTTCGCGAGCCATGGCCTCCATCGGTCCAACTGATAACAAGGTATTAGCTCGTGCCTCAAGATATACGGGAGGAAGTGCACAAACTTTTAAGACCCTTCTTCTTCCCATTATCATACCGATAAAACAGCACTTTCTCAAACACAGGCTTGTGAATAGTGGGCTTCTTGACTTTGCCTACTCCCTTTTTGATCACAGAAGTAGCACGCAAGACCCCATCAACTACAACATCAACGAACTCTTCGACATCAAATTCCAAGTTAACAGCCGAACGTGCTATAAGGGCGTCGCCTGGTTTAGTCAGGACGTAGCAGCCGAACTTGTTGCCATCAGCCGGGAGCTCAAATTCTTGCGCATCCGCCCCATCGACCTGAAGCAGGACGTCACCTTTGACGATATGCCCTGCGGTGGTGGCAACTCTGAGCTTCATGATAACGAAGCTGGGGTCAATTCAAGGGACTTTTGGGCGAGACTGAAGATGCTCTGAAACAGGTCAACAGGAAGGAATCCAAAGAGTACGATACGATTGTTAATAGCTTACCTCGTAGCTGTGATCAGGCCAGTTAGAAGAGAAGTTGAGTGCCAAGTTGAGCCAGGCTGAAATGGAACGGATATGAAGATGAAGTGGAGATCACACAACCTAGGCCGTGGGATTGTAGAAGTTGAAGGACTAGGTGCAAGAAGCCATGCGAGGGCAGAGTAGTAGGATAATGAGAACGTCGATAGCTAAGATGACAGAACTGGTGGCGGTCGCTCTGGTGAAGGTGGAGTACAAAGGTAGGTGGGAGAAGTTGAAGTTGAAGTCGAAGTCGAAGACGAGAAAGAGATGCAGAATTTTTACTGAGAACACCAGTGAATAGATGCAGCATACACAGGTCTTCAAAGGTGAGATAGGCGTGGAGATAAAGGTGGGTTATTGGAATCGAGGGTACATTGAATGCATTAAAGGGTGAATGGTAAATCTGTCTTCCCAGCAGGTTCACAGGTCATGTACTCGCAGGAGGTGTTTCTTTCGTATGATACTTTAGTCACGAGTGAATGGTAATGGATTGGCATAATAGCATCTCATGAATGCTGAGCACAAAGACCCAAAGACCTCTTAGGTAGAAGCTAAGGCGACTTCGAGTAGACGGGGTTGGTGTTGTTTTCTCGAACGCAATGGTTCTTGTAAATTCGTGGTGACACTGGCCCAGATTTCTGGACCAAAAGCTTCGTCCGCGAACCTTCCCTGCTACGCCTCATACGCCTTTTCGATTATCCATAATACGATCCCAGTCGTCGAAAGAGCGCTGATTTCTCTAGATGGTTACTACAGTTGCTTTGCAGACACCCGTGGTTACTTGATTTGGGGGGACGTTACGCTCAGAGTACCAATCTAAAGGTCTGGCTCTGAACTAACCATTTCTTCTTCTCCTTTTCATTCTTCTTCGTAATATCCCAGTTAGGAACCAGCAACACGTTGTCAACGAATCCGCGAGTTTCCTCCGCGCTGGAATCAAGGTAGCAGTCAGTATTAATCCAGAATGTTCTGAAGGGAGCCTTTGGCTAAATTCCGAAATAAACCAGACAGGACACGCCGAGGTTTCTGATTAGATTACTTACTCTGGGTATTTTACACTCCCACTGACCATCACCAGAATGCTCATCTTCTTCCCAGCTGCATTCCCTTCTAACAGAGCCTCTGGAGCGCCGACTGTAAAATTCGTATTCACGACCTGGCAATCAAATGCCTCGACCTCGTAGTGAGTTTTGGACCTGCAAGCTGGATTAGTATTTCTTCTTTGGAGTGTTTCAAGGCGGGAATATTAGGTGTTGCGATATCCCCAGAAGAGAGATATTCAAGAAAACCTGTCTGAGACACGCCCGCATAGAAGGGGTCCCGGATCGACTTACGGCTGACTTCGATGCAGACCGTCCAAGTCTGTCGGGTCTTCCTATTTACCAGAAAACATCCCAGTCAGCATAACCAGGAGACAAAGTACTATGATCATTCTGATCATGTAAGACTTACAACAATGTTGCCGTTGATGGTGATATCTGGTTTGAGTGGAGATTCGGGATTGACTTTTACGTAGAATTGTGCCAATTCTTTGCCGCCATTCTCCTTGTTCCATGTTTTGTAGTAGCTATTCACAAATATGTCCGCAGCTATGAGAATTGTTAGTTAGGGGTGACGAGCATTATGGGATAGATCTACCCTCAACAGCTACTTTGACCTCGGTGTTTTCAGAAACGTCGGTCATTTTGGGTGTAGATTTGCCGAATATTAGATGTATTAAGGCAAAGCAATAGCTTTTGGGCGTGCTTAGGCTTGACTGCTTGATAATGTGGGAAAGGTTGAATTTTATGGAAGATTGATTCTTTGAATGTCATTTCGTGACAATAGTAGCGGTAGCCTTGTGCGGCATCTGCGGCCGCAATTCCGCTTGAGGCCTTGAACCTTTTGTGGACGCGTCCAACAGATCTGATATCAACCATGAATATTCGTAGTTTACCCTCGAGCTTTCGAGGCCAATCGCGTCCCAGGGTGACGACCAGGTGGAAAGGACCTTGGTGCAATTCTTGCAGGATAAAGAGCCCTTTCAGAGCATCATTTTCCACTTCTCCGCGCGCTTTGGAAAAGCCATACTACATTACCTCCCCGATTTTCTACGTTAATGCCGGTAGCTCTCCGTTTATGTCTCCTTCATGAACCTGCAGACTGACAAGCTTGCCAACAGCCCCTCATGTCGGACACCTCTACACAATGGTCCTCACGGACATCCTCAAACGTTGGCAGGTCCTGCGAGGGAAGAAGGCCATCTTATGTACCGGAACCGACGAACACGGAATGAAAATCCAACAGGCGGCTGCCAAAGCCAATATTCCACCGAAAGAGTTCTGCGATCTGACATCACAAACGTTCTTGAACTTGGCAGAACGAGCGGAGATGTCGTATGACCATTTTGTGAGGACCTCCGATGAAGATCACAAGGAAGCGGTGCAGTACTTTTGGTTCATGTTGAAGACTAGAGGATACATATATGAGTCGAAACATCAAGGGTGGTATTGTGTCAGTGACGAGACGTATTACCCAGAATCTGCGATTGAGAAACGACTAGATCCACAGACGGGGAAGACCTTTATGGCGTCCCAGGAGACTGGAAAGGAGGTGGAATGGAGCTCCGAATCAAATTACCATTTTCGATTATCTGCATTCAAGGATCGTCTACTTGAGTTCTACAAGGAAAATCCCGAATTTGTAGTGCCTGCGACCCGAATGAATGATGTTGTCCAATGGGTCTCGGCTGGCTTGGAAGATCTCTCTATATCGCGTCCTGTGGAAAGACTGAGCTGGGGAATACGAGTACCGGATGATCCGAGCCAAACTATTTACGTCTGGCTTGATGCCCTCGTCAACTACATTACCAAAGCGGGATATCCATGGGCGCCAGGAAAGCAGTCCGCGGGAGGATGGCCAGCAGATGTGCACGTTATTGGGAAAGATATCGTTCGATTCCATTGCATATACTGGCCAGCCTTTCTCCTCGCATTGGACATACCACCACCGAAGCAGATTCTTGCCCATGCTCACTGGACTTTGGGGAATCAAAAGATGGCCAAATCTACCGGTAACGTGGTCAATCCACTCTTTGCTATGGATCGATTCGGAATCGACGTGATGAGGTATTACCTTGCGCACGACGGTGGCATCAAGAACGACTCAGATTATGGGAATGATTTGATTGTGGAGAGATACAAGAAGGGGCTGCAGGGAGGTATTGGTAACCTCGTGAGTAGAATCACAAGGCCCAAGATCTGGAGTGTAAAGCGAGCGGTTGAGGCAGCCAGAGATGGAACGCTACGCAGAGGCGCAAAATACACCAAGGAACACGCCGCCATGTTGAGTGATCTTGCCAGGCTTGCCAACGTGAAAATGGAGCAGCTGGATCCTGGAGCAGCATTACAGCTTATTATGAATGCTGTATACGTCGTACGTAGAATCCAGCTGTGATTCTCACTCTACTAATCTTACAACAGACAAACAAATACCTTACACACTGTGCCCCTTGGGAACTGGCGAAGACTCAGGATATAAGACCACAGAAAATCGTTGCCGAGGATGGAGGTAAGACCCTCAGACTTTCTCCCTGGTTAGTCGCCAAATCCGAGGAAATGAAAAATGTGAACCAGAAGGCCCAGGATGGTCTCGTCATAAAACACGCCGAAGCGCAAGACCTAAACCAGCTTAAAATAGAACGCACCATCTTCCACTGCGCAGAAGCTATCCGCATCGTCGGCATCCTTCTCCAGCCATACATGCCGACGAAAGCCGCACAACTTCTTGATATGTTGGGCGTGGACGAGGGCCACCGGACTTTCGATTATGCTCGATTGGACGCCGATTATACATACGGGACGCCGAAATTGCCCTCGGGGAAACGAGATTTTGACTCGTTGTTTCCTCCATTGAGTGTTGTGGACTGATGGAAGTTGATGTTCATGCTTTGTAAATATCACGCTGTATTTTCCATATGATTCCACATTGTAATGAATACTGTATACTATTGTTGGAGAGTCCCTTCTTCCATTCCAGAATCATCTCTAAACCATCTCGTTTCTGCGTTTTGTCAAAAATCGGCTGTGGTTGTGACAACCTCAAGGGGTCATAAAAACACGACCTCGTCATTCCCTCCTCTTCACCTCCTTGGCTTCAAACCCCTTGAGACCTCAACTCGATGTATCCTTCTGTCAACATCGCTCCTTCGCATGCCCGAGCGGTCCACTGCAAATTGAATACATTCTGAGCCAGATCTAGCCATGATTTGTCGCGTTCGCGATACGAGATGGGCCAAACACCGTCCTCGGGGTATCACGGTCGAAGGCGCCGTCCCAGAGCCTCACGGATAAGACTACCATGACCAGTCCCAAGCACCGTTGGTGTTGGGTTGAGCCAAGGAACGACTCCATAATTGTCCCGAGAACTTCTCATTCACGTCCGTGATGCGGTTTTTGGGATATTTCAAACAATCCCTAGTTCAGTTCATGTGCACCAGGTTTCCCGGCGACTCAAACGCAAAATGTCTCTGCTCCATAACGACAAAAGTAACGAAGCACGAGGCATGAGCACAGATTTATATCACTTGTACCATGTCTATTTATCAAGCGAGAAAAAAAAGCAAAAGATATACATACAACAGTAGGTATTCGCTGGTGGTCACCCACCCAACTACTAATCTACCGCTTTGGAACTTGAGTATGGCAGAGCGGACGGGATGCCCTATTTTTTCCAAGCTATGGTCGTATGTGACAGTCTTGCTGTTATTTCGTGTCATATACTATACTACATGCATGTTTTCTGCGAAGCGAAGCTATCCACTAGGCGACAGCGTCATCACGGTCACTGTGAAATATTGCAAGTCTCTAGACCTTCAAATTCACGATTTACTGATTGTGGTGTAGTAGACGAAACCTGTATCGCGTCTAGACTTTGAGGAAGATAGTCGTTGGTCAGCAGTACCAAGTCCGCTACATGAACACTACATAGCATAGTCCTCAAAGAAACAGTGAGTGGCACTCTGACATGCAGAAATTGTCCTTGAAAGGAAACCTAAACATATTCGCTATCAAGGTGTCGTCGTACCAAAATCTTCACATCTTTCCTCTTGTACCATATAAGAGTAGAGCTCATGCTCTTGATGCGCCCTTGCCAAGCCAAGGCAGACCAATCACATACAGTATTAGCCTCTGCTTGAGGATTGGCGACTGGACTTGCATAACGATTGCAAAGCAAGGCCGTTTTCCAAGCAATGAGACAGACGTCTTGTCTGGTGATGAAGAATATTCGATTAAATTTAGTTGGTCTTTTGCTGTCAAAAACTTAGATGCTGTCATTTCACATATAGATTCGGACAGATTTTGTAAGTGAATCAAGCAAGGGTCTCTGAAGTCTAGCATGATGATTAAAATAAACATAACAATATTTGAAATCCAAAGCGCGCACACTTATTACCACGACAGGCAGCGAAGGTCGTGGATCATCCATAGCCACTTCTTTGTTTTAGTGTGCCTCAGCCAAAATGAGATAAGGAAGCTATTTATACTTACAAAAGAAGTCTCCCATAATCCACTTTCTATCCCGCCGAGGGAGAGGAAGCAATATAAGTAAAGGAGTGGTCTTACAAACTTCTGACCACCCTTTGCGCCTGCCACAGTAGACTCAAGAAAGCATATCATTGTTCTATATATATTAACAATCCCCTACATAAAACTAATAACGGCCCAATTCTAACATCCACAACAGTCTTGTATCGCGGCCTAGTATCTAAACTTTGCATCTCAATCTATATGTATATGCCGGCAGCACGTGAACTATAAAAACAAAAGTTCTTTGTCAGGAGTCCACTATGTCCCGCAACTCTCTAACCGTGAAATTCAGCAGATATTTGCTGTCAAGTAAATAACTGCTGTCAATCTCATTATCGTTCATTCGTTGCTTGAAAGTTCGCCTAGAAATTGGGAAGTGCAAAGGAATTGAAGTCTAGAATCGAGAAAATTTAAACCAAAGGAAGAGCGAGAGGATGTTTCTAGTGTGCTAACGCATCCCCTCAGAGTTATCTTCTGCATTTTGTCCATGTTACTGTTACAAAGCGGATGTTAACGAGTGTTTTATACGTAGAAACGGTCCAGTGAACCAGTCAAGCTTGGAGCTGTCTACAGCCTAGAACAGTGAATCAAAATCAGATGTTAACTTCAATTTCCTCCTACCAAATAAACTTTAAAGTTGAAGCCGACGCTGGGTATATGTGAAGTAAGTTACAAGCATGCGATTTATGTAATTTGAGTTCTTCTAATACTCTTTTTGAGTCCTAAGAACCATTTAATCCATCGCCGGCTTATGCTAAACTGAGCAGGACGTCACGTAATAAATAGTATCATATCATAAGACAGACTGCAAATCACCACCAAATGGCTTCGCTTGTCGTTGTCCAGTCATGTGAAACAGCACCATGATGAAGCATGAAGCAATCTTTCAGAATATAATGTTACCTATCTAATGTTTGGTTCATGCGGCGGGTCAAAGATATTGAATTAGAGA
>QGMG01000864.1:0-16444 GCA_007825325.1 Lachnellula cervina
AACCGTCTTCTCCTCCATCAACCGTCTTCTCCTTCACCAACCGTCTTCTCCTCCATCAACCGTCTTCTCCTTCACCAACCATCCTCCCCTTCACCAACCGTCTTCTCCTCCACCAACGCTCACTCGAAACCACCTATGGCTCACCTTCCACCTTCTACAGCCCTTCTGTCAACCCCCATCGTCCATCAATCATCGGAACCTACCAATATCACATTCGCTCTATTCATCCACACATCCTTTGTCATCCGGGTTCAAAACGTCTCTGGTATTTGGCTTGGGAGCTTCAGCAGGTAGGTTGCCATTCCCAACTGGTGTGACAAGGGTGATCTGAGGGCGTCGCCTTGCTTTGACGAAAGTATTGGTGGGGGGTTCGATTCCCTTAGGCCCAAGGTCTGGAGGGGTGGTGTTGGGATGGCCTTCTGCACCCTATTGTAGTCGTCTACCGAACCTACTTAGCCAACGTAGCTAATTTCCTGCTTTTCATCTTCTAGGTTTCGTTCTCCTCTGCCACCGCTTCAAGTATCCCCTCGCCTGTCTTACAACGACTTCCATCGATCTCGGCTCCCCGACCTGAATGTTATGAGGTGAAGGAATCAAAGGTTGACTACCGAGCGAAGAGATATCGGTAGCTATCTGGTGTGTGGAAACTGGGTCATCATACTGTTGTGGTGGATTGCTTTAGCTGTAAATAGCATTGGATCATCACAATCCTTCTTCTGGCCAACGAGCAGAGTGCAGCAGCAATGGATATTCTGTCATCAATTCTTGTGCATTCTTGTCTCCCCAAGCACTTGCTGCGCCTCTCCGTGCAGCCATATCAGCCATTTCATTCCCTAAGATATCCGTGTGTCCAGGAACCCAACGTAACTCGACGGTAATTTCGATGGCACTCAGTTCTTCAGCTGCGACAATTCCTGGTCGAATTAGGCAGTCTTCAAACGCTAACTTATGCCTCGAATCCATGGTCCACCGAAATCGATTGAAGTAATCAAGAGCACCAAGACAATCAGAGTAGATAAAAACACTGCTCGGTCTGTGCTCAGCTACTATCTTGCGACAAGTCTCCCAAGCAATTTCAAGGGCTTTTGCAATAGCATAGACTTCGAGATCAATGGTAGTGGTAAATTCTCTTAGACCCCAAGAACGCGCCGTCCAGATACCAGTAGGGGAGCAGTACGCAACACCTACTCCGCAGCCAAGGCCTACGCGTTGAGAACCATCAGACCAGTAGACCATCCGGGACTGATCTAGAGATAAACCGTCTTCTTGTTTTGCCACAGAACGAGCCTCGCGTCTTTTGACAGATACCACTCCTTTGAATGAACTATCGCGCGCGCGTCGGTACACTTTCGCCGGAATAACAGAACTAGTCCCTTGCTCTTGGTCCACCGGTACACTTGGATCTCTGAGTACAATCCACGTCTCTCGTGCTTTGATGGCCGAACATCTGTCGCAGCCTTGGCAAGAGCTGCGTAGGCGTAGGCGAGATCTCCTCGCGAGCTTTGCTTGTCGCCTGCGCTCATTTCGCTCCTCCCGTGGTCGTTTTTCTGCTCGCCGTTCCTTGCTGGTCATAACTGTAGCCAGATTTTGCGTATACTTTTTTGGTATAATATATTATTATCGTTGAGATCTGAGGTAGGTATATTTGAGATCCGAGGTGGATGTATGCGGGGAATTGAGGGTGGGAAAATTTATATAGTCCAAGGTGATATTTCGAAAATCTTCGGGCTGGCAGCGATTTGCGGATAAGTTATATTTTGTTCTGTTCTTGAGATTAGACGAAAGATGAGATAGGTAGCTTGGGTTGAGACTTTTAAGGACTTGGGCGAGTTATCGCTTCATATAGGTCCAACGCAGATTTCGGTAGTGCCCGTCTCGGTAGGTGACGGTTGAGACGACCGACGTCAGAGTCAGAATTTGGCTAGCGTTAGAGATAACCAGGTTCGTCAGGCCCCGAACTAGAGATAAATTAGTATGTCGACACTGGGCTTGCAGAAAGCTTTAGCTTGGTAGAATCTCATTGCTTTGAATAACTCGCCTGGATGGAGTTGGTGCTGCGCCAAGGGAGCCTGGGCTAGCTGTCTGGATTGCTTGCTGCATTTACATCACTTCAGGGTGGACGAGAATTATATAACGGGCTGCTATTAGTATTTGTGCGCAATAAATTAGAGAAAAGCAGAAGTGTTGCTTTCCTCTTTGGTTGGTTGGAGGGAAAAAATTATTCTAGTCGTAGCCTCTGCTGTAATTCAGCTGTGGTGTTCTTTCGAGCAGATGTTACTCCAGAAAATATCAGTGATTAAACGGTTATTTACTAATTCCATATTGTTTCAAATTTCAATTACTCGATCCATATTGTTTAATGCTTTTATTACTCGATCCATACTATTTCCAATTCTCTTACTAAAACATTATAAAATCATATTACCTACCCTTTATAGTTATTCAACGACGTAGATTTGCTATAAGACAGATCTCTAGCGCAGCAGCAGCACAAACCACAAAAAGAGAAGGCCTGTTTGGGACGGCTGAAACGCATATTTGGCTATGCTTTTGCGCTGAATTCTAAGCACCTGTTGCAATGGTGTCTTATTAGTTTCTTATCTGTTTTTGCGATCGTTACCTTATGCCTCATTGTGCTGACTAAGCCACGCTAAGTCACATGACTACGGCGTCTCTCATCCATCCCCCAAATGCGTGGAACAGCAGGGCCAATAGGGCATTAGCGTATGCTTAGTTAGCGAAGGGGAATAACCTCTTTGCGCAGCCACTGCGTATAGAAGTGATTATATCCCTGTGATACCTATAGTGACCTCTATAGGTGAAGTAATTATATTTTTGTAAGGTAAAATTGTTGGAATGTATATGTCATGTGTGCCACGTGACACTAGCGCCGATGACTAAGCAGCGGAGAGGTATAACCTCGTCGCTGCAACCTTAGCTAGAACCTCTTCTACACCTAGAAATGCAACCACGTAACCACCAATTACGTGATCTAGGCCATACCAGTTGCGCAATACCTGTGATACCAACAAAAATACTATAAAAGCAAAATAGTATGCATCGATAGAAACAGTATGGATCGAGTAATAAAAGCATTAAACAATATGGATCGAGTAATTAAAATTTGAAACAATATGGATTTAGTAAATAACCGGTGATTAAATGATTAGCATAGCTGATGAAAAGAAGTCGAGTCGTTAGAGGCATACATAGAATGATAGAGCAAGGTGTAATAGTACTAGCGCAAGGTTATCTTTCTCGAATTATCTTGAAGTATAGGTAGAGATACTTTTTAAACACCTCGAGATTAGCGCAGCACAAAGAGATCCGAGCGTTGATTGTCTCGCTTAAATATTAGAGTTCAAGACGGAAAATAAAACATTAATAATACGGGAGCTAGCCTTCTACTTACATTTCTTCGAGGGGTAGATTTTAGTTCTTGAATCGAACCCCTTTTCTATTATGACTCTTTTCTCACCAAAACAACCCTCACAGTTCTCAGAAGAAGCCAAAGAAGTAGGTATATAATATTATCCACGTTTATTTTAAAATTTGAACTGCGGTTTTGATTTCTATCGAGGTTTATTTCTTATCACATTGAGTTCCAACAGGACCGCCGTTTAGTAGATATATAGTGTAACTACTAAGGAGCGACGGCGAGACCTATTAATTATATAGATCTTAGTATCTCGGGCAGTATAGAGGAAATCGTATCCGAACTAATATTTAAACAGTAGCTTTCTAATCCCATTCAGTCCCTAAGAGCTAAGTTTCAAGTACCTTGATTACAAAGTCGATATCTAGAGGAAGGAAGAAGCAGCAGTCGCGATCTAAGTTCTAAGATCCCGAGTACTAATTCCTTGATCTCCTATTTGACTCTGCTATAATCGATGACGCGCCCTAACTAAGCTAGATCCGACCTTGATTTTCAATAGCGGGACGTATAGGATTCACGGTAGGGATTTGATTTCAGGAATAGGGTAGCTTTTGAACGGCTTATTGTCAAGGAATCAAGCGTGAAGGAACACTACAAAACAGACGCGTCGACGAACTAGCAAATGTCTGATTTGTTGATTGAGAATGGAGTTATTATACGTTTGTTATTTTCGTTTCCCTCTTCATCCAGCTTGCTTGCTTGCTATGACTATTTTATATTTATTTATTATTCTGCCTATCTTCCTTATTCCAAAACATGTTCTTCTCCCTGCCCGGCGTCAAGGCCGCAGCCGCATACTGTAGAAAAGAAAAGTCGCTTACAGAAAGGGGCCGCGCGCGGCCACCAAGTCGGCCCAACGTTTTTTTAGTTCTTTAGGAATATTGAGAGTAGTGTTGAAATAAAGATAAATTTATCACATACAACTATAGACTAAGGAGAATTAGGCATCCCGTCCGCTCTGCTATATACAAGCCTTAGATTAGCAGATTACTAGTTGGGTAGATAACCACCAGCGAATACTTGCTGTTATATATTTTTCATTTTTTGGTATTTGTTTTTATATTTCGGGGATCTTGGGGATGGTTAGTGCTCTGGAAGCTGCACTAGGAGATTCAGCTGTTATTATCTAAGGGCAGACAGCTACTATTGGTGGGGCGCCTATAACCCTCGCTGATTCAAACCTCGTGGCTATATTAGGCCCTTCTGCGCTTGTGGTTTAGTATTTAGGCGGAGCTGTATCTTCTTACGCTCTACTAACCGCAGGAACTGTAGCCAGCGCTATTATCCCTGCCGCCGCACTGCCTATAACAGTCGGTGGACAAGTCATCACAGCTGCATTTTATACGGTAAGGGCTGATTAACGAATAACTAGTGATCCCGAAAGTTCGATTCAATAATAGCTTCAAGAATGCACAATTCCATTATGATCTTACAGAGAGTTTTAATCGTGCAATTCTTTTCCTATGTTTCCGGGCTGTCAAGACCCGTACTATGCTATATACCATCCAATGCGTCCGATCGCAGCTCTTGCTCTCGGATCCCGATCTCAATCCCATCCCATCCTATAAACACCTCTTTAACAAAAGAAATTATCTGTAAGGGTATATCTAACAAGTCTCAACCGCAGCAGTCTTCCCCCCCTTCCACCCCTCCCCAACCATCAAGAAGCACCACTCCCCCTTCGTAACCGGCGTAATATCCTCAAACCCATTCGGCGTCAACGCGCCCCTTCTATGCGGTCCCCTATCCTCTCTAAGCCCCTCGTTCCCCCACTTATCCCTTCCCTTCGCACTCTCCCCAACCTCGACTTCTCTGATCGACGTGCCACTCTCGCAGAGCGTGCTCCCAGTCATGTTCGAAGTACAGGTGCTCGGGGAATAGGAGATGGAGAGTTTCATTTTATGCAGCTCGGATGGAGCGAATGTTGTTTTGAGCGCTGGTGGCGGGGCGGGGACTTCGATTCCGCCGAACCGCGATGGGCCTCCGTAGGCGGTTTTGTATCCCTCGTTCACATCGACCAGTGCTGCTAGCGACACGCCGAGCCATTCGTAGGCGCGCATGAGATAGCCTTTGGTGATTTGCTTGCCGTTCTGGGCCAGGACTAGACGACGGAGCTCGTCGACGGCTTGGGATAGGTCGGAGGGGGAGAGGGTGCGCGAGTAGGTGTGCAGCTGGCATTTGAAGGTGTAGATGTGGTCGAGGGAGAGGAGGGTGAGGCCTTCGGAGGAGAAGAGGATTTCGTTTTGGGTTAGGGAGCGGGCTATGAGGTCGTGGGTGAGGGCGCAGGTTGTGGTTGGTGTGAGGGGTTTGGGGGATAGCCAGCCGGATCTGGAAAAGTGTTAGTTTGCGTTTTGATAGATTATAGGAGGACACTAGCAAGAAACATATGGTTCCTGTGAAAGTGATAAGATGAAGGAGAAAGTACGGTGAGGGCTTACCCAATGGAGAATTTCTTCTCCGCCTTAGCAACAGTATGTCTAAGGATCTTTTCCGCCTTGGGCGTTAAGGTGCTAGCGTGCAATAAAGATATGCCGTAGGGATTAGGTGACAAAGGTGCAGGGGGCGATATTGGTGTGCAAGATAAAGTTGGAGACGAAGCAGCAGAAGGGCTCATCATTCTTGGGGAGGCGGCAAAGTCCTTCGGCGAGGATGGTAAGCCAGCCCATTGTGTGCGGGATAATGTTGAGGAGGAAGAGAGATCAGATGAAGAATCCGAGAAGGATGAGTTGCTGGAGAGATTGGAGTTGGCACGCGAGAAGGTTGATGATGTGCCGCTGAAGAGTGATCGCGCAGGCGATGTGGTGATAGAGCTAGATGGTGAGGAGGTGTGGGCTGATAGTGGGGAGGAATCCCCGGGGACTTGGACGTCTTTTCGGACGACGATGAGCGAGAGATGAAGTCGCTTTCGTGCTAGACGGCTGGAGACGTATTCTAGCGCGGCAGTGAGGGGTACTGGCAGTTGCTTGGAGTCGAGGATTGAGGATCCAGCTTCCAGCGGTGATGAGATGCGCTCTTTGGTGATGGGCATTTTGACTGAGGATGATTGGAACTTTGGGTAGTACAACGATCGTGAGATAGGGGAGTCGTCAGGACAATCAACGAGGGTGGATAGCATCTCAGTCCAGGAGGTCGTTGACTTAAGAAGGTGGGCAATGATATGGAGTATTAAAGGAGTTCTTATAAATGACAATGGCGCAACAAGTTCTCGGTGGCTTTGAAGGACTTCTTCGTGGCTTCGACGACGAGATATACAGACGCTCCTTGACGCTTGATACTTAGAATAAACAGGAAGAAAGCGTTTACATCCTTACCTGAGGGGTACTAGTATTGAAGTATCTTCGAAATAGAAGCCATTGCAGACCGCTTGGACCACTGCAAGGAGATCTGGGGTTGTAAGCGCTCAGAGTTCGAATGAAAAGACTATTTGATGCTATTTAGAGATGAAAAGAGAGTCGTGATAGGACAATTGATTCTCGAGGTTGTTGGTGAACCAAAATAGATCTTGTGGCGCTTGTAGGCCCGGGTAATCTTGTAAAAATAGATTCTGTGCATGTGCATGTTAACCACCACTCAGGAGATGATAGTCAGCACACCTGCAAGGATCCTCCTCACCATTTGACAGTGCGAGGATAGAAAGGCAGAGAGTGATCGTATCCAAGCCCCACCCGTCTTCCAAACTGCCGGATCTGAGTGTGTGTGCTGTGCACCATTGAGATTTTGTGGGGATTTGATAGGGCGGAGAGGACGTCGACCCCTCACTGGACAACGCATCACAATTCTCTTGCATCTGCGGCACCCGAGATAGAAACAAATAATTATGCCTTCTCTGCAAGATTGTCGAATTAAGAGCAGCTCGCAGCTCTCCTGAGCTCTGCTCTCCCCGCACGGTGATGAAGCTCGGTCCGCATTGTTCTTATCAATCACCACACGTGCTGAGGGCCAGAGGCTGAAACTGGAGCTGGCCGGTGTTCTGTAATCTCCTTGATATCGGTCTTTCTTGTGCGCATTCGGATCGTTTCTAACGATATACCTCTTTATGGAGAGTTGATGTTCCTTCTTTTGTTGCACAGGGGCTTCACGAGAGCTGAGGCGATCAGCTGGGCTTGAGATGGGTGTGCTCTGGTGGGATATCTGTGGAATGGCTTTCCATGATATATTAATATATTGATTATTAGTTCCAACCCGCAGAACATAATCAGTTAAGTTACACTTGGTAAAAATGCCTAGTCTTTTGTACCAAGGAAACACTTTTACTAAAGCATCTCGTCCATATTACCAGCATGTCTAAAAATGCCTATTAGCATCACGCAGCACGTGTATGTATGTGAATACTATCACTTGGTTGGCAGAACAATATAATTATCCAAAACTTAATTTCAGCTTAAAGCTTGCAATAAAAAACGCAGCAAATAAAGTCAATCATGTATTGGCATGCCAGTCCGCAAGCTCAAAAGGCCCTGACTATAATCTTAATTCTCGCCAAATCGACTCGCCACATCGGAGTTTATTCTTATTCTTAAAAGAAAGCAAGCAAGGATTATACAAGTTCTCTGAGCAATGGCCGGAACTTGTGGAACCTTTTTGTTGCTTGCTTGGGGGATTTTTTACTTTTTACTTTTTTCATATACTTGTTTTGCGTCGCCTGTTGTCGTGCCTTGAAACATCAAGCCCACGCTATCAGCGAACCCTTTTGCTTTTTCCCCCTGTAATCAGTATGCCTTGCTAATGCTTCTAGACATTGAAATAAACCCCATAGCACAGTAAGCCTGCACCTTTTGAAGTTTTTAAATATAAACGCCGTACCCCTAGAAGAAATTGGCTGCCCTCGAGCAAGCGCTTGGGAGTTCTACGTATCTAGCATAATTGCATAATCCATAGATGCCCCCAAGCAAATATTACAACGACACTCGGTGTCAAGTATGACTGCAGCACAGAATGCGCGCGTAGAAAGAAGTATTCGGGTCCAGATGGGCCTCTCTGTACCCCAAGAGTACAGGGATTTATTCCAATACAGGACGTGTCCAAGGCGTGCAACGTGACGACGCCTGGGAAAGCTAGAAGATGGGTTGGGTTTGGGTTGGCTTATGCTATGGGAGCTGGCTGGTTGCAAATGGCGAGCAGGGGAACAGCTGTGATGTGGTAGGCTTTTGTACTCGTATTTTCTCCCGCCTATGGATGATGGCTTGGCCCGAGGATGACGAAGAAGCGGGAAGCGCGGCGAGCTGATAGCTGACGGGAATGGTAGAAAAAGCGTAGAGAATATGAACCGGGTTTAGATCTATCATACTTTCAAATGTGGCATACTCGAGCATCCAATATATTGCAATGATCCTGAAACACGTCGGACAAATTGGACGGTGACTCCTGCTCCCCATCTAGTGCCTCTATATCCAATTTCAAGATTTCAATACAGTCTTTGGGCATGTTATAAATCATGCTATGTTTACCTCTAGTGCCGTCGACGTAAATAATGGCATGTTCTGATGTGTTTGCAACGGCGGTACAGGCCACCTGCGCGCGTTGCATAGCATAGCTCTCGTTATTTCTCGCTTACATGTTAGAAACTACTAGATGAATCTCTAGGGTACTCAAGTCGCATCTGTGCTGTATATCGAGCAGGATCGGTCATATTGGTGGTAGTCTGTGAGAGAACACATAACTACAACAAATAATGAATTTTTAGTGCAGTATTTACTTACCAGGCTAAAATGTTGATTTCTTAGATGAAAAGCATGAAAATGACAATAAGGCAGAAAGTATGCTTGGGATAATCAAGTAATTAGTGCGTAAGAGTCCCAGTCAGACCTTTAAACTCTACCAACTTTGGGCCCGGACTAACTTTGGCGAGCCATAAGTAAAGGAGAAATTGAAGTGAGGTTTGCAGAGATATTACAGAAATATGTTATACAAGCGTAATTGTGAATTAAATGATATGAACGCAACTTGCCTCGGTTCTGGGCAAAATAATCATAACGGCGAAAACGTGCCCTTCATCAAGCGACAGGGGCAATTGCTCTCAAAAAGGTGAACGCCAAAATAGGGTATCATTGGTTGACTCTCAGAAAACATTACTTCAAATTTCGTTACCAGCCATATCTGCTGCTTGCCTCGGCTCTGTTGTTTCTGCCCTTCGCAAAGCTTTCCTCCAATGCGTCCTTCTGGCTCTGCGCGGCATTGACCAGTTGCTTCAAACTATGCTTGCCAGGCGCAATAGACCTAACAGGGTTATGAGAGACTTGCTCTCCAGCAGCTCTAAGCTCCTCATTATGTAGATATTCTTCGTCCGTATTGAAATTGATAACTTTCGTGGCGGACCTATTCCCTCGGCCACCCTTCTGTCTTCCAAATAGCTGTCGTCGTTCCGCGGCAGAAAGGTTGAGGTCTCCAGCTATGTCGTCGAGCGACTGTGATACTGGGGGTGTAGGTACTGCTGGTAGTGCAAGGCCAGACTGAGAGGCATTTGGGGTAAAATCTTCGTATGATGGCTCTAAGCTGTAGGGGTCCTCTGATCCCTGTGTTTCCTGCTCTGGTGTGTCGAGCATCATTGGTTTATATTCTCCGTTTGTCGGTGTCATGGTGCTTGTTTCCTCCGATCCCATTGAAAATAGTGATACCTTGGGCTTTGGCGCAGGTATTTCTGCTGTAGGCTGAGGCTTCAATGGGGTGGAGGGAATGGAAGCCGCCGCAGAGAGTTGGGCAACGGTCTTCTTCTTTGGCTTTCGTGCAACTGATAGAGGCCTAAACATCAAAGGCTTTCCGACCAATTTAACCTCCTCGGCAGGCTTCTCTTCGCTTTGTGATGCTTTTGGAGGAGGAAGAGTAATCCCATTTCCTCCACTCGCAGACGCTTGCTCGCTATTTCGTTCTTCGTCGTATTCTCTCTCCGGCTCTGGCTCTCTGCTAAATCCTGGAGCTGCTCCCGTCTTCAGGTTCACACCCGCCCCAAGACCACCCTTCTTGGGTGCATTGCCACCTCCCAGTGTTGCGCTCGTCTGCCCTGTCCGCTTCGGCGCTGGAAGGAACGAGTTGAACCCGCTAAAAGCTCCTCCTCCTATCTTCGCTCGTTTGGTAGGAGGCTCGTCGCTTTGAGTATCGGTTTTCGTAGAGCTTTGCGGCAGTGAGACTCGGATTTTGCCTGGGTTTGCTCGATCGACTACTTTTTGAAATGCTGGCTTTGACGAATTTGCTGCTGGTTTGACAACGGGGGTTTCTTCGAGATCGGATGCATCCGAGTCAGAGTAGTCAACGAGCGCCATATCGTGAAGCTGTGCGTTGGTTGTGAAAGTCGAAATGTGAGGATGTGGTTGAACTTGGTGGGGAAAGAAACATGAGGTTCGTGCTGTGACTGTGTTGACGCAGCCAAGCGATCTTTCCCTGAAGCGCATGTCCCGCGCAACTGTACTCCGTAAATCCAGGCCTTCCCCAGTTTCCAACGACAAGGCTGAGCTGAGTCCAATCTCTTCAACACCCTCAACCTCACCCGCACCCCTGTGGAATACACTCTTTTCATTGAATGATACCGCTCCTTTAACATCCACGATTTATATGCAAAGTGCTTGAGGTGTCCGGTACAACCCATTAATGCGCAATGTCTGTCATCCAAATAGAAGAGTATGGCCCAAACATCACAAGATCCTGTCTTCCGGCGCTGACACTTGAATATAGTCTGGTCTCGTATCAATTACGAACCAACTACCTGAATACTATTGCGGACGGCGTTGGCGAACGTCTCATCACTATCAATGATTCTTTTCTGAACACGGCGGGGTTTAAAGCTGCTGGCTGGCGTCCCAATGCCGCGAATATCAAACGAACGCATTCTCCGCCAATTCCCACTGCTATAGCATCCGAATATTTCCAGGCTGCTCCTAGGTCAGCAGGTCTCCCCACAGGATTGGAAGATGAAATTGAAGAGGGTGGCATGGTTACGGGAGGTGGGGCTGGAGATACAGTTGGGCCAGGGATAGCTACGAAAAGGCGGCGCCGACGAGAGCAAATGGAAGAGGAAGATAGCAGTGACCTTAGTGATGATAGCGACGAAGAAGGCGATCAGCGCGCCGCACAGCAGATAAAATTTTCAAAGATGCCCATTCGTAATCGTTCCGGTTCTTCTCCAATTCGTGGCTCGAACCTCCGCCAGACCTCCACCATAGCGTCTCCAACTCGAACCCCTGGTGCTAGAAGAGGATCACAATCAGCGCTGGAAGCTGTCAAGGAGCGTGCCAGGCGGGATACAGTTACAAGCAGCGAGATGTCTTCTGAAAACGAGTTCGACGCGTCTGCTTTTACACGACAGAGAGACGCCACCCGTAATGCGGCAAAAGCAAGCAAAGCACTTCATAGTCAAACATCGGATCCCAATGTGGGAGTAAAAAGGCAACAGAGTGATCTTCTAGAGGAAGAAGAGGAAGACGATTCAGATGTATCGGACATGGATTCGGAGTTTGAAGGGAGCATCGATTCAACGTCCATTCTTGACAGTGTTGACGGAGCACCTATGAATGCTTCACCTTCGGATGCTATCGTTGGCACAGTGCCTAAAGAGTTAACACGTTCTCCAACTGTCAAATCGAAGCCTGCGCCACCTGTGCTCCAAGCCCTACCTCCTCCACGACCTATTAGTATGGTGCAACCCAAGAGTCTACTCTCCGCTGCTATCAAGGCGAGACAGACAAAAGCTGCATCTCCATTTGAGTCTTTTGCATCTCTATCAGGCCAGGGTGATCCCAACCCACTGTCACTTCGGATCTGGGCACCCTTCGCAACGTCAACAACTAAACCATATGAAGTTCTCATCCGAAGAAGTGTTCACATGAACGAGGCAAATGATAGGCAGGTCACTGTTGCTGATCTTATTGGGTTGAGTCTTTGGAGATATGCAGAGGAGAAGCTTGAACCAGTGATTCCCCCAGAGAAACTCAACGTAAATTGGTGGACTTTACGAATGGTTGAGGATGAGGAAGTCGATTATGATTTCCCTGCTCTGGAGCGCAACAAACCACTCGTCTCTTTTACTACTGCCAACAATCGTGCGGCAAGGTCAAGGTCAAATTCCAAGCCATTTGACGAGTTTGCCCTGGTACAAGCGACAGATGAGCAGTTTCAACAAAATCAAAGTCTTACGCCTCAGTTCAAACAAGAGTCCGTACAAACAGCTCCAGTGGAGGACGATTTTACATCCAGAATTGCCCCAACGCCACAGCTCTCAAATATAGGGGCGTCACCTCTCTTATCAACCCAAACTCGCCAAAACCCACTGCTTACAACCATGTCTGCTCTGCGTCAAAACCCATCTTTGGCTGATCTACCTACGCCCGGTGGAGCTCCATCACAACCTGCTGCAAGGTCGGGCGTTCAAAAACTTCTGAGAATCCATATTCATTCCGCAGACGCCGCGCCAGGACAAATGATCACTTTGGACATTAGCACAGATACATATCTTGCTGAAGTTCTCGATATCGTGTGCAAGAAGCGACAGTTAGACAAGGCTAACCATGTCCTCAAGTTGACAGGGTCAGGAACTGTTGTACTTCTGGACCGTACGATAGAATCGATTGGCAATCGCGCAGACTTGGATCTGTATCGTCGGAGATTTGCCACAGATGGACCGTTGACAATGTCAGGTTCACCAAGCAGCTCTTCACCGAAAAAGCCCATGATGGCCGATCGCCCGGAATATCGCAAGATTAGGAAGGGACAAATGCTTGGAGCTCATCCGCTGGCTCAAGAAGCGGTCAAGCAGGATGAGCTTGGCAATTCGAATTATCGAAAGTATACTGTCTGGAGGAAACAGCCAATGAGATTTGTCGGGATGAATGAAAGAGTGATAGCTATTGATGGTGAGTATTTACATATCATGCCAGCATCTACGGGTAAGACGATGTTTGAGGGCCAAGGCAAGACAACTACGGTACATTTCAGTAATGTTGTTGGATGTAAAGTCACACGGAGGCATCCGACAAACTTCAAGGTATGAGGCTCATACCCAATTTATGGTTTAATACTGATCTTCTGCAGGTTGTCGTCTACAAAGCTACCGAGACCAAACGATATGACTTTGAGGCAAAGAGCGCCGACGAAGCTGCTGAAATAGTCTTCGAAATCAAGAAAGGAATCTCGCCATACCACAACGTCTGAAGCTTTCGTCGTGTAGAAAAGGGATCGAATCAAGGGCGGCGTGCTGCACCGCCGGCACCGATACCTACATATTTCGGGTCCTCAAAAAACCAGATACATAACTACCCACCAAGACTAGTGTGTATATATCGTGTATACGTTGTGTACATGCTCTACAATATCTCCAGCTTTCCGAGCCTCGTTATGAACGCGCATCGCAAAACTCTGCCAAGAGAGAGCGCGCACAGTTTATATCGAATGGGGTTCTAGGCTATGGCGGCGTGGTTCGCGGAGTCGTCGCGGGAGGCGTCAGCGTGGGGCAGGGCTGAAAAGACCTACAGTAGCGTCCCAGGTCGATTGATGCACCGCATGCAGTAAGAGTTTCGACGGAAATATACGAATCAACCAATGAGATGGATTTCCCGAAAGGCGGGATTCGTGCATGCATGTACGAGGCGTTTACGCGTCCAGGGGCTGTGGCTTGGTGGCTTGAGAAAGTGGGCCCGGGATCTTCAATTCGGTAGTCATTACCATTTGGAGTTCTCAAGAGTTGAGAAGCAGGATATATGCAGTACAGTTAGTATAGCTAGCTAATGCGAGCAAGGTCTTGGAAACGTAGTTTAGTTTAGCTCTAGGTAATAAACATACTTGGCTTATTCTCACATATGAGGTAGATTCTGATTTCGTATTAGTACACCAGATATATTATAAGAATTATACTGCGTCCCAGCATGTATTTTCGCTGCGTAAATAATAATATAGAATAAAACCTAGAAGGTAGAGGTAGAATAATCTTATCCCTATCTTTCCTTTACTCTCATATAAATAGTTTAAAACGAAACAACAAAGCATATGTGTTACGAGTATATCTCCTAAATGTACACACATACCTACTTAGTTAGAAATCCCCCTCTTATTCTACTAGACTTTAAATTTGCTCAAGGGCCAAGTATAGTACGGTATAGTGTTGTATTTAGAGCTAGTTGTGACTGTTATCAGGTGTATAAGTATACTGTTTGGCTCACATCTTATGTAGAGCGCGGGAATCAGATCTAGGTGGGAGGGGAGGGTTGGTGGGGTGTAGATGATTGGAGTATACGGTAGGGAACTGCGTAGGTTCGGGAGGTTTGTTTGATTTGTGAGTTCTGTTTGAGATGACAGTGGGAGTGCGAGAGATGGAGTGAGTGGTTGACTGCAGTGTAGTGGAGAATGGGTATTCAATCTGGTATGGGGGAGAGGGTAAGGGAAGGAAGGCAGGCGGGAATGCTCTGGTGACTGAATGAAGCTGTGTGTTGTGGGTGGGGATTTCTGTAAGGAAGGAGTGTATGTATGGGTTTGTACGAAGTATGTATGTTGTGGGAGGACAGTTTGTTGGTCAGTCACCTCACCGAGGTTTGCGTACCGTATTGGATTGGATTGGGGTGGTGCTCCGCCTTCATTTTTTGGTATTGCTGCTACCTACTGATACATGTGTAGGATTCTAGAAGCCTTGTTTTGATTCCTGTAAACCACACAAGGTGCAAGAGCTTGTGGCTTGATGGGGTCTGAAAGAGCTACTCTGAAAGGAAAGGTGAGGAAAAGTATATTGCATTTTTGGACATAGGTACGTTATCCGCTGAATATTACTTTTTGGCGTCTGATTTCCTTGATGCAAAAGTAATACTAACTCATTGATATCTTTAAGGCTATGTAGACCCTGTAGCCCTACGAACTTACCGAAGTTTCTATCCCGTCCCGTTTAAAAAAAGTGCGTGGATCAAAGCGGACAGGACACGGCTTTCTAATTTTAGGCTCAAAAAGACAATAATTTGGAGATGATAGACGGGATGGGATAGAGGCAAGAGCTCGAAGTTTGAAATGAGAGAGAATAACTATTACGGTACGAAATCAAGGCTTTCAAACTAACTTGCGTCTTGCATGTTGCTATTATACCTGAGCCTTGCCGTGTTCCTTTTATGGCATGCATGCTGAAAAAGGCAATATTTCGTATACGACGGAGCTTTATTTAGCTTTGTTCGCGACGTTGGAAGTAAGCAAACAAGCAAGCAAGCAGCCTTGATATGGCAGCAGGCTGAGATGCGATAATGCCTGGGGAGAAAAGAAGGAAGGCTATATACACACACTCACACACTCACACCAAGGAACACAAGCTGCGCGGCTCTCAACAATAAGCCACGATAGTGAGTACGGCTTGTCCTAATTGTGGTATACAGTACAGACTGTACAGTACGAGACGAGCACTTGCTCTCCGTAATCTACTCTATTCAGCTGATATTGATCGGCGAAACATGGCATGGCTTGGGCCGCTTGGCATGGCATTCGAAATTGAATAATGTACCGTTGTAGGGAGTTTCCGCGGTGATGATACTTTGCGTGTCGAAATATGATTTCGAGTAATCCACCGTTTTAGGAGGATTTACCGATGTGACTGCCGATCCTACTCTTTCGGAAAATCTGGAGAAGAAAGGCGTGGTCAGCTAGCGCATGAAGTGAGGCTGGGGTGCCGTTTCATGTCCTAATCGAGGGGTGTACAATGCACTTCCCACTTATCTGGGATGAATAGCCTGCTTCTATTGGCTACAGACTTGAATAGAGGTGGCCCGGCAGGCTGTGCCTGTGGCGTTTTACCCCTGTGGACCCATGCTAACTTTACGAAGGTAAATTGGAAATCTTTCTGGGCCGTGACGTATCTGTGTGGCTTGTGCCCGAATAAGGAGTAGGTAATGAATAGCAGCGTGATGGCTCAAGGCTTTATGCCGGCGAAATTATATATAAAGAAACTTCTCCTTCATCTAAAACCCCACAACAATCAAATCAAACATTCTCGAACCTCAAGCTAAACCAAACCAAACTCAACTCCTATACCAATACCAACACTTCCACTTCATCACA
>QGMG01000865.1:0-16437 GCA_007825325.1 Lachnellula cervina
AGCGCCTCTAACTCCTTAAGTAATTTCTTCTTCTCTAGTAGGAGTTGCTTTTATCTTTTTGCCTCTTTTGCTACCTTAATGCGCTCTTATAAACTATTTACTTATTCTTCTACTAGGTCTATAGACGCGCTAGTAGTAGATATCTTAGATGCTAGCCGTTTCTACTACTAACCTCTACTAGGTAGCAATAGAATAATACTAGATAGTTATAGAAGTATATGCCTAGCATATACTAAGCTAGTATTAACTATAATTATATTAGTATTATTTGCATTTTTATTCTAGATAGCTATATTAGGCGTCTGCTTAGTAGAGGATAAGAGTGTAATAAGTATATAATATATATATACTTAAGGTGCTAGTACTTAGTAAGATAAAGGAAAAGCTATATTATATAGATTTTTAGGGTTAAAAGAAACCTCTAAGTACTTCTTTTAATGCTCTGCTACCTTGTAGTTTATATAAGCTATTAGAATTAGTATATATATATATAGGAAAGATTAATTAAAAAAGCTACTAACCTTTCTTCTAACCTATTCTAGCTAGCCGATTTTGCTCACTCTAGTTATACTAAGTTAATAAGATTCCTTATTCTATATGCATTTCAACTTTATTATATAGCTCAATTGTATATACTTTTAGCCTAAGTATTAAGTTAGTATATTTTAAATATATACTTAGTATATACTAAGAGTATATACTTAAGAATCCCATTTAGCAAAGATGTTTTCTAGCTAGTAAAGTTGTTTTTCTAAAAGTGGCTACTCTTAGAATTACCTATATGCTTATAAGCAAATGTCTAGTATATAATAGAAACCTTAGATGCTAACTAGGTAAGGCCTATAATAAGCTATACTAGTTGCTTATTAACTATCTAGGTTCGAAGCTTAGTGTATAGTAAGCATATGCCCTCTATATTCTTAGTGAGTTCTAGTATTATCTAAGCACCAAAAACCTTATTAAGGATTATATACTATATAGAATATATTAGATACTTCTTTGCAAAGTTATACTTTAAGTGTATAGTATAGAAGATAAGTATATATAAAAGGTGCTTATTCTACTTATAACTAGAATTAAGTTTATAAAGGTAATTACTAAGCCTTAGATATAGTTAGTATATATAAAGTATATGCTTAGAATATATATACTACTAGCTTGCTTCTTATATATATTAAGCCTAATTGTGTATACCCCTTTTTGCGTATTATAAATATACGGAAACAAATTTAGATAGCGGCTAGTATCTAAAAGGGTTAAAAAGATTATCTGAAATATAAGCTTATATTCTAGTTGTATATTCTAGTTTATAAAGATATAGCAAAAAGGTATAATCCCTAGTATATTATAAGCATAAGAATATAAGAGATAAGCATATACTTAATATATGCTTAGAGAGTGTATACTACCTAATAAATAAAAATAAGTTTATCTTTTCTATAACTATTTTAAAAGATATATCTATTTTAAGATACTTACAATCTGCAAATGCTTAAGCTTACACTATAGTGCAATATATAATAAGAAAATACTCTTAATCTAGAGTGAAATAGATACTCCAAATCTATTAAGTATTATTATCTTTTAATTTGTCTACCTAATACTCTTATTACACATCTAGTTAATATTAGCTCTATATATGCTTAGAATATACAGTTAATATACTAAGCAAATCTATGCCTGCTAGGTATTGCTTAATACGCTTAGCGCGAATAAATGCCGCTAGTCGATCCTTAATAGTAAGAGAGGAATAAATAGCTTATAAAGATATAGCTTAATACTTCTTAAGTAGCTAATAATATTCAGGTGAGAGTATAAATTAATCTATAATCTTATAAGCATAAGTACACTATAAGTATATACTAAGCTTATATAGAGTCTATGCTAGAATATCTCCTTATTAAAGTGCCTTAATTATATTCTATACAATTTTCTTAGAAAGCTGCATTAGATAAGAAGTATAGTAAGTATATAGTTTATATATAACTAGAATTATATATAGGTACTATCCTATATTAAAAGGCAAGTAAAGATTATATAGAACTTCACAATTATTATAAGATATAATATGCTCTTATTCTTAGAGGTAGTTATGCCTTATATATACTTAGTATATACACTGTATATACACAACTATTTAGTATATACTATATAACTTCTTCTTGCCTATTATATGCCTAATAAAAGCACAAGTACTTTGCTTTCTATAATAGCCTTCTTAGATTAGTAATCTAAAGTAGTCTAAATCAATATAAGAGGAAAGCTTTAGTATTATATTAGCTATATACTAGAGTTCACTCTTATAGCTTAGGCCACAGCCTATAAAAGTAACCTAAATAGTATTAGTATATATTTAGTATATATTAAGTATATACTTATCTCATTCCGAGTAAACACCTCTATATCCTACAGGTAATATATTCTATTGCCTTAATAGTTATAGTAGTAATTATTATGCTCTTATCTAATTATAAATGCATAATATATAGCCTCTATCTATATATGTATCTTCTTTATAATAGGAGCGGAAGTATACTCTTTATAAGCATATTGCTATAGGTTATTTATCTGCTTTGCCTTTATATTATTATATTTAGGACATTAGCAAATTATATCTAAATGAGTATATTTATAATGCTTAATCCTAAAGCACTTATATGCTAAGTAATGCAACTGCTATTAACTATTACTAAATATATTAAGTTTTATAACCCCTTAGTTTATAAAATGCAAAGAAAATTAGACCTAGGTAGTATTAGCACTATAGATAGGTTTAGTATATACTAAGTATACCTTAGATATCTGCTTCTTTATAATTTTATAAACATTCTACTTAGAAGCTCTAAGTAGTAAGATAGAATAACTAAGATAAATAAAGTGCATAACACTATTAGGGCTTATCTTTAAGTAGTAGAGAATATTAATATAATCTAAAACCTTAATAAAGCTTATTCTTAATTGCTTACTACTATTTAAAACATAGCTAAACTCTAAGAGTTAATCCTAAATATAGTAAGTATATACTAAATATATACTTAGGGTACTTATATATTCTAACTCTATAGAAATTGGAACTAGGTCTCTTAGAGGCTAGGCAGTAGGAACTAAGTCTCTTGCAAGCTTATTATATAGCTTATAAGGGGAGTTCCCTAGAGGGCTAGACTTATTACTCGAGAAAGATAAATAAGTAGAGACACTAAGAGCTATATCTAGATTCAAGTGGCTATTAGTGTTACGCTCTATATTAAGCTAAGTATATAGTTAGTATATACTTAGTATATATAGAGCATAACTTACACTTAGCCTATTTATCCACCTGTATATATATCTATCTGTATCCTAATCCTAAGTTATAGTAATAATAGAGAAGATTATTAGGTATAAATAAGTGAAAAGTTCTAGGAACTTATTATTTTATAGGAAAAATAATTATAATAAGAAAAGGGAAGCTATAGGAAAAGAGAGTAGATAAGAGGGTTAGGCTTTTAATTAGATACGCGCTAAGTATACACTAAGCACGCGCTAAGTGTATATAATGGAATTTTTTTACGCGTACTATATCTCTCTTATATTATCTCCACTCTTGCTAAAGTTTAGCTAGTGTAAAGAATATTACACTAGTTAAGCTTTAGTAGCGCGATTCTTTATACTAGTTAAACTTTAGCAAGATTACACTAGTTGAACTTTTAGTTACACTAGTTTAACTGTAAGCTCCCTATACACTTATTAGTCTATAATCTACGACTCTAAATAATAATTAGTCTCTATATCCATATCTATCCCTAAAAGCCTAATTCAAAGTCGAACCCTGAAGTCGAGTTGGAGTCGGATCAGTGAAACCTTGGGATGCATATGAATACTAGAGGCTACAGCTGCGTATCCGAAGCTGACAGCATCTTCGGAAGCAACTGCCTCCCGATCTCTTCATACCGGAAGAACTTCACCAGATACTCATACATGGATTGCTAGGATGAGCTTTCTAAGCAAGTAGATGCCCAGAAGACGTTGCACGCAGGTAGACTTTTGTTCTTGTTTTTCCTCTTCGTGTGTCCATCCAAGTATATTTAGAGTCGGAGGTGAGACGCGTTAGGGGTTGCATTGTCTCTTTAGTAACAAATCTCTATAGTCGTATGTAGACACCTTAAAATGGCCGCGAATCTCTTGTAATCCTGCTCTATAGCTGACTGTATATCGGCGACGACCATCTTGACGCCGTTAATATTAATAACGTCCTTGACCCGGCCCATTAGACTCAGATTGCCTGCAGTGTCAATAATTGCTTGATCCCCAGTGTAAAACCAACCGTCGGGCGTGAAGGCCTCGGCAGTAGCATCCAGATTGCAATAGTACCCGTCGGAAACTATTTCTCCACGCACCTGAAGATCACCGGGCTCGTTAGGTGACGCCAGCCTTGTGCTGGTTTTTTTTTCGCTTGCAGGGAGATTGATAGTAACTCGCATCTCTATACCTTTCATACACTTGCCGACAGATGCTATGGTACGACTGTTTCCAACATCGTAATCTGGACCCTTGAGGTTAAAAATGGCTCCTGCACACGTCTCTGTCATGCCAAATCCCGGGGTAATAACATCCAGGGGGGCACCATATTTCGCAAGCAGGCGAAATGCCGCGACCCATGTTTCGACATCGTTTGCCTCACCACCGGATGCAAGCATTACCAGGCTTGATAGGTCCCATGCGTCTAGAGGTGCGTACTGGACCGTCGATACCAGTTTCGCGAGGAAGAAATTAGGAGCAAAAGAACGAGAAACCCGATGGCGGCAAAGAAGATCAAGAAAAGTCGTTGGCGAAGAAACAACGTCCGCAGCGTGGAGATGGACTTGGTCGACCCCAAGCCACATTGCCTGGAGATGAATTTCCACCAAGCTAGCGACATGATCAAGCCCAATCCAATTCAAAAAGGACCGGTTTAAGGGAAGTTGACGCACCGAAGCCTTTCCGGCAACAGCTGCTAGCACTTGTTTATGCGTTATGCGCACGGCTTTAGCATCTCCAGTGCTTCCAGACGTAAACATGAGAATAGCAGGAGCGTCAAGTTGGTCGATGCCATATATGCGGCGGCATGTGTCGCTGCCGTGTCGTTGTCTTTTAACCACCGTTGGGACATCTGATCGAGCATTATCGTCGAGTAGGGATTCGATAGTGTGGAGGCTCATGGAATGGCTTCCGTCAAACAGATGCAGAGATTCAGCTCCGGTAATACAGATGGGGGATTTCAGGAGTGTTGATATTGTTTTTATATGTTTGTGGCGGTGTGATCCGAAGCAGTAAAGTTTGAGATTACTTAGGAAACTAATATATTTCAGAACCCATAACCTGCCTCGACTATCAAATTGACGATAGGGAGTAAGATTCCTCCTTCTATTAGAAAGAAGACACTAATCATTATAGTCATGACTCTAAGGCTTGCATTTCTAGGCATAGGTCTTATGAGTAAGGTATATACTCTATCAAAAATATTAGTAACACCTATGATCCCAGGCTAAATCCCAAATAGGCTATCACCAGGAATCTCGTTCTCTACGGAAACCTAGAGAACCCTTTGACAATATACAACCGCACCAAAAGCTATGCTGAAGAGCATGCCACCGTTATTGGACACTCTAGAGTAGTTGATACAATTAATGAAGCTGTCTTAGACTCGGATATAATCTGGTCGTGTCTTCAAGATCAGGACGCAGTATCTTCTACATTTGAGAGTATTCTCACGATCGACATCAAGGGCAAACTGTTCATTGAAAGCTCGACAATCACGCCGGGGAAGACAGATGATATTGCAAAGCGGGTCTTGAGCGCTGGGGGAGAGTTCGTGGCTTTGCCAGGTATGCTACATAATCTCGACCCCCTATAAGTTGGGGATGAAGAAAAGAAACGGCATTCGTTAACTATAAGGCATCCAGTGATGGGCGAGCCTAGCCTGGCGGAGCTGCGATTGCTTATTTGCATTGCAGCCGGGTCGCTAGACTCAGTTGAGCGTATCAAACCCTATATAGTCGGCGTGTAAGTCTATCGAGCCATGCCCTCTTCCCATCACCTTCCCCAACCGTTCGAATAATGCTGACCCCAAGGGAACATAATAACAGCGTAGGACAGTCAATGGTTGATCTTAGCGGCGAAGAGCCGGGTAAAGCTTCGCTACTCAAACTTATGGGCAACGTCGTCATCATGACAACTATGGAGACTGTTGCTGAAGTAAACGTATTTGCAGAGAAATGCGGACTTGGGACTCGGAATATGCAGAAGCTGATGTGCTAAGTATTTCCTAACCCACCGCATGCAATTTATAATAGGAGGATGTTGAACGGGGACTATTATCAGAAAGCAGTACGTACTATGAGATTCTTACCTAGTTCATTGATGTGAAGGGAAGACTACGTACAACGTAACAGCCAATAGTCGATGTCACAAAGGCGCGCATTCTGACTTCCCATGTTTTGGCATTGGCCAAGTCAACAGGTGCATCGGTCAAGGCGTATGAAGTAGCTGTCGAGCACTTGAAAGTGGTAGAAACGCACGCGGGGGGTACAGCTGATATAAACGGGATATATGGAGCTGTCAGACTAGAGAGTAGTCTTCCGTATAAGAATGGAAGCGAGTAAGAATTGCACAATTTGGTCTAATAGGCGCGAGATGTATAAGAAAATTGCTATGTGCAAGCCTAACTAAGGTCCTCATCACATTAGAAATCCACCTCAATCCTTGTTTATATCAATCCTTAGTATTACTGTCAGTCCTTGTAACTGTCCTCTTCCATGCCAGAATCCGTTCTAAGGAGTATTGATTTTTGGCTTTGGAATAGTATGATTGTAAGCCAAATCTATTATCAAGTTTCCGTCCTTACTTTTTTGTTCTCGCAGAGTTTAGAGCCTGATTCAGTATGATTTCTTTTCAGACTCCTTGATATTAGTGTTGGTAAGCTGCTCGTCTGTGAAGGGTCTTTCTTCTGGATAAACAGGCCGACCCAATGTATAGCTAGGAGCTTGGTATACAAGGAGGCCAGTGGTATACGTGGTTGTTTATATAAAATCATAGGGTGAGGTAGTGGTGACCTCCCATATCCATAAAAGCTAGTTTGCTAATAGTTATAATTGAGAGCATTGAACTGCATTAAAGTGCGCTGCGAGTGTAGCGTCAACTATATCTGGCCTTGTGAAACCTGAATAGAGGTTGTTATAAGTTTTTTTATGCATACTAACAATCGCTGTAATAAGTGATCTCGCCCCTTTTTCTCGCCTAAGTGAGTAAACAGAAAACGAGGTAAACCAAAAGCCGACAATATCTAATATACTTCAAATAGCAAACCACAAAGAACTGGTAATTCATATTGCCACTAACTACAAAACAGCACCGTTATGGTTTAGTAGGTAAGAAGTAACGTTCGATTTGATAGAGCAAAAAAGTGCACAAACCAAGCTCTTATGCCGCTAAAGCCAGCCTTCCTCCATCGATCCGACAACTTCGCAAGACATCTCGAGACTTTCTAATGCTTCATCAACCTTGTAAAACACTTCCACCATCACATCAGATCCCTCTACCATGATCTTGGTGATCTCCGCTCTTCAGCCTCGCAGCCTCTTTAGCCTGGCGCAAATCCTCCGCACAAATCTTCACCAAGCCCTGAATCATCTTATTTGTCGGCCGAAGCTCCAATACATGCTCGTACATCGTCAGAGTCTGGCTGAGGCACATGATGCGCTGGTCGTTCTTCTTGCAGCGGACTTGATGTTCTGCAGCTGCGCGGCGGAATTCGTTGGTCGAGAATCGAGCAGTGTCGATGAACTTAACAATGATGTCGGCAGCTAAGGCGTATTTTCCCACTGCTACATTTTAGTATCATGTCTCCTGGAAAGATTGAGAAGTCAAGGAAGGAATGGGAAGGTGGGATCGAGAAGTAGCGCAGCTAGCAAGGCGGGTTGAAGAAAACACTGGCTTACTGTAGACGGCGCTGTGTGCTGTTCCCAATGCCGAGAGCATAGACCTGGTGATGTCTTCGTCAACGACGTGAGGCATTTTTTCCATCTGCGTGGCAATGATGTTGGTGGCCAAGGCGTATTTCTCCGCGTTTAAGGCTCGGCAGGCAGCTCCCATTGCAGCGATTACATCCTTGGTAGTTCTTTCGTCGACCACCTCGCGGTTCGATTTCATGGGGACTTGGGCCTTGTCGATAACAGTGCCGAGGATGTTTTTGGCTAGGCCATATTTTCCCACTGCGAGCTCTAGGTTAGTATTGCTCAGTTGGGGAATCTTTTGGAGTTGAGGGTATTTTGGTATCTCTGAAGCTCCAGAATCTTTACTGCTAGATGAGGAAGGGAAATGAAACTATGAGAGCTGCGTACTGTCAATGGCGCCGAGAGCGGCTTTCATTGCTGAGAGCATGGACTTGGTTGCTTGTTGGTCGACAATTCGTGCATTGGCATTGTGGACTTTTTCGTCGACACCGGGTGAATTGACTTTGACCTCTGGTGTTGAGATAGAGCTGCTCGAGGAAGACTGAGTGTTACCCATTGTGCGTGATATTTCTCGGTCGACGGGTGGGTGGGAAGTTGGCAGAAGTCAGATTGCTAGGGGCCAGCGAGGTTGTTGATCTCCAGATACAGCTCTGCGTTAGGCGGTAGCTTTGAAGGAAGGTATGCGATTGAGCATGAGAACTGGGACGGAAAAGCTTTTGCCCTGATCGGAAGTTATGAAAACTATCTGGCATTCACTGTTGTTCTGGCTACTCCTGGCGATGAAGGGGCTGTCGTAACCTGGAGATGACTTGAGTATACCTATACTAACATTTGGGCAATTAGGAGAACCAGGCAAAGATTAATGTTATACCTACCTATGATGTTCCAATAAAGCTGAAACGGGGTCTGAATAAATAGAGGTATGACTTGTGTGCCAAGACAACTTCGATCAATCATGCAATCCCCAAGTCGTAGTTTTGACCATGTTCCTCTTTCACTATAAAAAGGTTTTGTGAAGCACTTCCTTCCTTTTAACGAGCCTTATAACTAAATGCATAGGCAAACATAGAGGTAGATTTGTTTAGATAGATATCACACTTGCTCGCGGATCTAGCAGAGTTCAGGGCCTGGTGCTTAAGTGCGGCATGTCTTTTTAGCGAAGACATGCCGCACTTAAAAAGACATGCCGCATTTAAGCACCAGCCCCTGAAGAGTTGCACCACCAATTTATCATCAAGCTCCACACATATCATTGGTTGTTGCAGACCAAACAACTATTTCTCGACAACATGCTTGCCCTCTTTTGCATTCACAAGCAGACTCAACATATCCGGTCTCGAATACTGTCCCACCGGATCGATCAAAGCTTTCGAAAAATCAATGTCTGACAACACGATATCCGCCTGCAGAATTCCCTCTTCATCAGGAGCCAGTGCTTCAACAAGTTCCTTGCCATCAGGACCGTAAATCATAGAAAAGCCTCCCCCAGCCTACCAAGCATCATTAGCGGTTGAAAAAGGGGAATTGTTAAACGCAGCTTACCTTGTCCGTAACCCCCGACTCCCGCAAATGCATGGAATCCAGATTCTCCTCCTTCACAACCTGCGTACTGACAATCACAAAACACTGCCCCTCCAGCGCCATAAACCGACTCGCCAGCAGACTCGCCGTCGGACTACCCTGATAAGGCCAACCACTGCCCTTCGGCACCTCAAAGAAGGCCGGCCAGGACGCAACATGGATCTGCTCGCCCAGCGAATACTGGTAATACCGCAGCAGAGGCTGGTAATGCTCGAAACAGCACAACGCCCCGACACGTCCAAACGGTGTATCGGCGACTGATGTCAGCGAGCCGGCGACGTAGCCGTCGCCCCAGACGGTGCGCTCGACGTGCGTGGGCTTGATCTTGCGGCGATGGGAGACGATGGTTCCGTCGGCCGAGATGGACGATTGGGCCATGTAGATGCTGCCGCCGTCCCTCTCGCTGTATCCCAGCACGACGAAAAGCCGCGCTGCTTTTACGGCGGCGCGGATGGAGGCCATTTCGGGAGAGGAGCGCGAGAGCGAGTTGGCCATGTATGTGTGTGCCATTTGTAGGTTTTGGGGCACGCTTTGCGTCCAGATGTTCCTTGGGGACTTTGTTATGTTTGGGGGTTGGGAGGGGGGAGGGGAGGGACTTACCATGGGTAGCCTGGGATCCAGACTTCGGGGAAGCCGAGGACGTTGATGCCTTTTTGGCCGGCGTCTTGGATGATTTTGATGGTCTTTTGGACCGTTCCTTGGAGGTCGAGCCAGACTGGCTCGGCTTGGACAGCGCCGAGACGGATGGTTTGGGACATTTGGCTTGTTTGGGTGAAGTGTTTAGAGACGTAAACCCGTCTTGTCATTTAATCCCCTTAACTTCAATTCTCTTGTAGCCTGTTTGTTTTTAGCTAGTGTTTCCATCATCATCACTTGCACAAACAAAACAACTCAAGCCGATCAAGAGTGTTGATTAGTCAGCTCTTAGGTTTGCTTGATCGGTTTCCTCTCCAGTGCCGCTCGTCACTTCGTCGCGTGTTTCTTTCTTAATTGTTGAGCGGGAACATAAGTATAGACTTCTTACTTGGAAAAGCAGTAACTAAAGTAAATACCCTTGGACACTACTACACAAAATGTTGTTAATATCATTACGATTCCCTTGGCAGTATTGGGGTTTTTGATAGTAATCCATTTCACAACAGCAAACAATCAGTAAGAAAGACGTTACGATTAATGATTTGAGTCTTGGGCTGTACAATATAACAAAAGCCTTGGGAACACGCACACCTCGTAGGGAAATTGAGAAAAGCCCGATGAGCTGATTCGAAGATGGATGCAATAGTGTTGATGACGATATAAAGTAGGTCTCTGGTTCTGCCGAGGAATTATTCTCGGGAGGACTTCGTGGGTATAAGTAGTGCTCTGATTGCCAGCGGTTCTTGGGCTGTCAACGCATGTGTAATATCTTTGAACCAATAGAAATTCCAGTGATAGGACAATGGTACGAGAAGCCCATTCATCTCTTTGATTTCCCACATTGCTAAGCACATGGCATGTCAATAATCAATTTAGAAAGCCTCCTGCTGTACCCCAATTGCCTAAAAGGAGGAGTTACAACATCACATTGGGGTTGTGGCAAGCAGCTTTAGTGAGTAATCGCGCGTCAAGCCCGAACAACCCAATAGAAAGGTTTCTTCCAAGCCAATGCCTAGATATTTGATACTTGTCTAAGCAGTGTTGAGTAAACAAGATGTTTTCATCTCGTCGTCTAGGAAAAGATGGGGCAGCTGATTGGTGGCGGGTAAATAACCCGGTTGCAAGTGCGGGCATGGATGCATTTGAGGATCTGGGGAGTGATACGTTGACGAGCAAATGAACGGCTGAACTTTCTCGGGGTGGAAGGCACGAAACATACATCTGCTAAGAAAGTGGAGGGTGTGGTGTCCAAAGCTCTTGCATTGCCTGACGAAGAAGGGTGTGGTTTGTATTTCGTGACTTGAGATTTATAGACTTGCTATAATGCATGTGCATAGAAAGTAGATAGCATGTAGACGCTTTGTAAAATCATTTCGAAGCTGGTCTATGAAGAGGTAGAAACAGAGAGACGCCGAGAAAGTAAACCAAATGTTAAAAATACAATTATAAGTTCCAGAGACGCGTCGCTTGACAGATGGCCCGGTGATTTCCTGGAGAGAATTGAAAGTAGAGACTGGAAAGTAGAAGGTATTACAGACTACATCGAGTCTCAAGATTGATTAACCTTCCGCAACTATGCGATAGGCGTAATCTCGAAGTGATAGTAAGTCCTTGCTAAGCTAGAGTGAAGCCAGAGTGAAGCTTAAAAGTGTGTACATCTGGGTAGTGAAAAGCTTGCGAATAATCTCACAAAGACTGATATCTAGTAACGTGTAAACGACTCCAAAAAAAACTCGAGGCAAGTACGGTACTTCTTGTTATCAAGTCGTTGTCATAAGAAGGCCCTAAAATAGTCACGTGTACACTAAATGCAATCGAATTGACCCTACTCGCACTCGCCCAAAACGAGGACCTTTATTGAGAAAGAGAATTAAAGCTAGAGAAAAGCGTTTTAGCTTCCCACAACTAGAATTGACAGAAAATTCGTAGAGATTTGTTCCAACGTGCTCGTAAAGAACTGGTCATAATCCTTGGTTTTGCCGAGATATCTCCACTTCAACGGAAAATTCTGATAGAGCTATTAGGTAACGCGAATCCGTTAAGGCTTATTTTGAAAAGAAGTTGTGTTTCCTCGTAAGTTGACAGAGTTTGATATGATTTGTTGAAAAATATAATTCATTAAAAAATAGTGTCGATCAAGAGTTATTAAGAAGAGGTGGCGGGTAGCTCATAAAGCTATTGGCTGAAGCGCGCTTTACGCTCCATCATTCAAGTGTAACTCGACTGGACCCACCTACCCCTCCCCCAGTGAAAGAGAGATTCAAGCAAAGTACTTGGTGTCACGAGCACGAGGTATCTCACTAATTTCCCCACCTTTGGACAAAGAGCCGTTTGCATTTAAAGGCTAAAGGCTCATGTACTTGGACTAATTGAGTAGCTCTATGCAGGCGTCAAATCAGAATGGCAGACCGACAGTAGCTGCATTCGAAAGTGGTGTGTTTTGTTCAAGAGTGAAGATCCTCACCCTTAGCTCAACTTGTATGTCTCGTCTCGTCACCGCTTGAAGCCGCAATGCGGTGAGATGATTCAGCTACCGTACGCCTCATAGAAAAGGCAAAATGTGACATATGACTGACGTTGGTGTGTGAAGGAATTGCAAGTGCGTGATCTTCGGCCTCAGTATTCGGATGGTCGTGTTCGGGTTCTTCTACGGCGCGTGGGAAGAGGAATGGCAGATCAATATCGGCCTGTTGCCGTCCTTTGCGGGTCTTGGAGGCCAAAGATGCTCAGAAAACAGACGGACAGACAGACAGACAGACAGAGAGCACCACAAGCGGGATGTAGAGCCACCGCATACACGCTAAAATTTTGAACCAATAAAAAAAACCAGTGTTCTTGAGTAGTGGCCTCTAGGGCAAAACGCTATAAATAAGTACCTAACTTTATAGGGCAGTATAGTAGTAAGCAGAGGTATTTCTGCACGCCGCTATGCCTAAGTAGGCACTCTTGCTTAAACGCACGTGATGCACGTGTTGCACTTTACGCGTAAAGTGAATCGATTTTTTTTTTTCCTAAGGGCCATTTTGCGATTTTACCTCCTCTTCTAATATTACTACTTTATCACCTCTCTAGCATGAATATTCTTAGGGCTCACTACAATTAATAGAATCGTCTTATTAATAATCCGGATCGACTAGCTTCTATAAGGGGTCGTCTTTTTAACTTCCCTGAAGAGCGCATTGCTGCTACTCTCACTAAAGCAAAACACACTAAAATATAGCCTTTTATAAGTAATATCTACTCTGTTATAAGAAAGGCAAATTCTACTATCTCTAAATTGACTTATATTAAAAGCTCTTACTACTAATACTATTTTCGATACAAGCCTAATAGATCTACTCCCTTTTCCTCTCGATTAATAACTCGAAATGTATTTAGTCGAAATTATAATATTATCTATTATAGTATTACTCTCTAAATACAAATCTAGTTAGATAAGAATAAGATTAATTATATAAAGATAGTAAAGAAGGATTAGCACTTATATATAATCGATAAGAGTAATATATATAAGATTAATATTAGCGCTAAGTTTTATATAGTTAGAGAGCTAGAGAAGAGCTATTCTACTAAAGTCGTTTATAATACATTTCGATCTAAGGAGTAGAATTAGCTTCTTGAGGTTACTAGAGGCAAATTCCTCACCTGCGCTATAGTCTAGGGATAGAGGCAAAAAATAGTGATTCTAGCTAATAGCCTTAGTATATTACGCGTACTACTAGATATTAGACTTAATAAGTAATTATAAGCTCTTAAGAAGAGAGCAGTAAAATGCGGCTGCCTTTATAAGGTTTTTACTATAGTAAATTAAGCTGGTAGCAATATAAGAGGAGTTATATAAAGTAAGGAATTATAATTATATATTTTTAATAATTATAATTATCTTACTTCTCTTGATTCTATATATAAGACTGCGCAAAAGGAGAAGATAAAGCTATTTATATAAATAGTATACTCTAAAGTAAACATTTTCCTCCCTTATGCAAGCGCTCTAATCTAATTAGAAGATAGCAATACTATTGCTCTTATTATATAGTATATTTGCAATTAGATTTGCGATTTAGAAATAGACTAGAAGATTTGCTATTATATTACAAACGATTTAGCTACTAAGCAGCGCGTAGTTTAGCTTGTATTCTCTTCTAAAAACATTTATCTTACTAGCCTATATAGTTGTATTATATATCTAATTTGCAAATAGTATTCTAAAAAAACCTTAGATTATAAGCTAACTAGTAAGATTCTCTATCTAGTAAAAGAGTATATAATAGCAGCCCTATTTAGTTAATAAAGTAAGATAGAATACCTTAAATCACTCTAGGCTGCTCTTAATTCTATTTCTAAGAGATACATCTAATTATAGCAGCGCTAGCAGTTTAATCTCCGCAAATATATTAAGATTAAGTAATTAGTAATAATAGCCTTATAGGCTAATTTTGCGCGCGTTTATAAGTATATACTACTCCAAATTAGAACTACTAGCCTAGTTAAGAGATAGTATAACTAGCTAAAAACGTATATAGGACTTATAAATCACTACACTTTATAGTAGTCACTTAAGGGCATATTTTAAGCATTTGAGACCTGCTCTCTAATAATTAATAATTATATTACTTTAGTCTACTATAATTAGAAAATTATAGATCTCTCTCTCTATAATAAGCAGCTATAGAATCGCGTAGAGTAGTATTTAATAGTTAGTATATATAAGTAAAGTAAAAGTAGATAAGAATAGGTATTATTATTAATCTCTAAAGAGAAGAAAGAAAGCTAAAAGAGAAGAGACAAGAATGTGTAATATATATAAAAGGCAGCTTAGATAAGCTATAATAGACTAAGTCTTATAATATACTTGTATTATCTATTATATAGTATTCTTCTACTATAATACACTTCTCTTTTCGGTCTATTCTTATATAATAATATATAACTAAAAAGCAGAATATAAGTAAATAGATATATAAACAAATAAGCAAATAACTAATTTGCTTTAGTAGAAAAGGGTTTAGCTTCCTTATAGTAATTATAGTAGTATTTTAGGTATTTATATTCTTCTTAGACCTTCCTTTAAACTTTCCTTCTTTAGTAGCTCTATACCTTTCAAATCTAATCCCTTATACTACTACTATTACTATTATTACTAATTCATCTTATTTAATTATAATAGAGTACTCTTCTATCAATTCTATAAGTCTTATTAATTGATTTGAGATGTGGTAGCGCCTAGTATTAGAGGTAGAAAGAGCCGCATATTTGTTTTATTATTTTTTAATGCGTTTAGAGTAGTGTTTAGATTAGCTAATGCATTATATATTATAAAATAATAAAATGAACCTTATAGAGTACTTACTAGCGCTGCCTTTATTGTCTCCATCGCCTAAGTAGCCTAAGAATAATAGCTCTAAGCTATTATTAGAGAATTTTTAGGGTCCTTCGCTAGGCCCTATTAGGGCTATTATTAATCTTAATCTAAATAGGCTTATTTTTGCGCCATTGCCTACTATTAGTCCTACTATTATAGTCGCGCCTATTATTATCCCTACTATTTCTTCTTTTATTAACTCCCTTTTCGCTACGGATTTCGATACTAGTATATATACTACTACTAGTAGCATTTAAAATTTGAACTCTAATAATAATACTATTTCTCTTTTCGAATTTGCTTATAACTATTCTAGTTCTAAGGCTACTAAGGCTGCTTACAAGTTTGTACTATCTAAGCTAGTATATTTTTATTATTATTTTACTTTAATAGTTTTACTTATATAATTTAATAGCTTAGCTCTTACTAATTCCATTTAGTAGTTCCGGCTACTACTACTACTATTACAGCTACTAAGAAAGAGAATAATGCTAATAATAAGAGTAATGACCTAATTAGGCCTAGCTCTCAATTTAGATGCTATTAGCCTGTTTAATCCTCTCTTTTAAAGAATAAGTTAGCTTCTAGTGCTCCTAGTCCTAGAAGCCACTAGGTGAAAAAAAAGAAGTAAAAGAAGAAAAAGAAGATAAAAAAGATAAAGAGAGCGGCTTAGAAGTATACTAAGTATAATAGTTAGGATTAGGCATTATAGGTTTCTAGTTCTTTTATATATATCTCTTATTCTTAGTATATAACTAGCGCTTTATATAATTGATTAGTTTAATCTTATTACTAAATAATATATATTTTAGCCTATTATTACTTCTTTTATAACTCTAGTTATAAATGCTAAAATGTCTAATCTAAACTTTATATACCTGCCCGCCG
>QGMG01000866.1:0-16429 GCA_007825325.1 Lachnellula cervina
CAACTATACACCACAGTCGTAACCGGGCTCACTCCACCCGCTCCAATCTGCCCCTCGTCAAAAGGCGCCGCATGCAAGCCCCTCGGATCCACCACCACAAAATCAGCCTTCTTCCCAACCGACAAACTCCCAATCTCCTTCTCCAACCCCAAAGCCCTAGCTCCGTTAATAGTAGCCATCTCAAGCACAGTCTCGGCTCCCACCACCCCAGCATCAAGATTGGCGCCTTTGTGCAGTATCCCCGCCAAGTGCATCTCGCGAAACATGTCATATGTATTCCCACAAGGCGCGCCGTCCGTACCAAGACTTACATTCACGCCCGCGTCCAGCATTTCAGGCACTCTTGCGATTCCAGACGCGAGTTTAAGGTTGCTGTTCGGATTGTGCGCTACTGTCGTTCCGCTCTCCCTCAGTATCGGCAAATCAGTCTCGAGATCAAGGTGCACCATGTGCGCCAGCACAGTCTTCGGACCCGTCAACTTTGCCTTCTCGCAGAATTGCATGGGCGTCAGGTTGTAGCTGTCTTTGTAGATGGTTAAGTCCTTTGGGGCTTCCGCGCAGTGCATGGTTAGACCGATGTTGTGGGCTTTGCAGGCGAGTCCGATGCCTAGGTGTGAGGAGAGAGGAGAGCCTCGAGGGGTTCCGGCGGCGGCCCAGACTTGCAGGCGGGAGTTAAATGCGTTGTTGTGCTTCTCGTGGGCGGCGAGCATGCTGGCGATGGACATGGAGGAGAGATCTTTGTCGCGGGGATCGGTGATGTTTAGTTGGGCGTTTGTTTCTTCGAATTTGACGAGTTTGCCCTGTGCTGCTGGTTAATGTCGGGGATTGTGTGGGATATTAACAGAGGCACCTACGAGACAGGCGCGGATGCCGGATTCTCCTACTGCTCGGACGACGTTCTCGAATCCGGAGCGATGGGTCAACATGCTTTCGAGGAAACATGTTGTTCCACTCTTCAGCATCTCGGCGATGGTCAACCTCGCGGCCACGTACCCGTCATCCGCATCATATGATGCTTCGAGCGGCCATATGGCATCACATAACCAGGAATGGAGCGGTAGGTCTTCAGCTAGGCCACGGAGGAGTGATTGGGCGAGGTGAGAGTGGGTGTTGATCAAACCCGGAAGAATAATTCTTCCCGTCAGAGAAACGCTTTCAGTGTTTGGCGGAAGAGGTGACTTTGAAAGAATAGCTGTCTTTCCAATAGCTATAATTCGGCAGCCGATTACGAGAATAGCTCCATCGAGGATGATTTCCCGTTCTGGATTGATGGTGATTATTGTTGCGTTTGTGTAGAGGGTTGAGCTTTCTGCTGACATCTTTATAGTAAAATTCTGAAGCTCCAACGACAATCGTTTGGCTCAATATAGAACTTTCAGATTTTTCTTGAATTGAAAAATCCGAGCCTGTATGATTTGGTTACTTAAAAAGGGAGACTGGTGGTGGTATAGAGTAACTAACTTACTCTTGGAATTACACTTTAAAATCAACTCCCCTCCGATTTTTAAAAAAGGAAAATAACAGAATCTCAACGATAGGAGCAAACCGACAATCAAGTCCACCCAAAAAGATGTGAAGTTTCCCAGAAGCTTTCCCCAGATCCTTGGCGTTACCCCTGTCCCCGGGCGACTCCGACCCTGATAAGCTGCATTAGATGCAATCCCAAGCTGCTGATTGGCCACGGGCACTCCTGAATTCTTATCACTCCTCCCACTTTTTGGAGTTCTTGAAATTATCTATCCGATCAAGAAGATAGAATTGGATAAAACTCTTGCTTGGTGAGGGGCTGGTGAGGGGTCAGAATTATTAATATGGAAGAGAGCCCCACGGATTTATGAAGTAAGTAAATCTGACCAGAACGTTAGCATTCTTCATTTTGGCCACTTTGTTTGACAATGGAAACTACTAGTAGCAGTGAGAAAATTGAGCAGGAGCAAGATGTTATTCAGTATGCTTCTTCTTCGAATGAGGGAGTTGGGCATCAAGGAAATAATAATTGGGGATACTTGAAGCACTACTTCACGAGCCGGGAAGGATGGATTGGAGACTACGTACCTTCTCTCTTGTCTTCTCAACTGTCTCATTTGCTGAACAGACTCAGGATTATCTGTACCTTATCACTCCAAATATCTGGCCCCTGAACAGAAGGTACAAAGATCATGTTGCCCCATTTTATGGCCTCAACGATGAAATACCCATCTTCCTCACCCTTCTCCTCGGCCTGCAGCACGCTCTTACGATGATTGGTTCTATCGTGTCTCCTCCTCTTGCAATCGCAGGCGCGCCTTCAACTTCGACCCAAAGATCACTCAATATCTCGTCTCAGCCGCGTTCATCACAACCGGCATTGCAACCGCCCTGCAGGTGACACGAGTCCACATTACCAAAACACCATTCTACATCGGCACAGGATTACTTTCCGTCGTAGGACCAACGTTCGATATCCTCCCCATAGCATTCAACTACACATCCATGCGTTACGCCAACGGAACTTGCCCCACAGCTGAAAACGGGACCCAACTTCCCTGCCCCGACGCCTGGGGTGCCATTCTAGGAAGCATGCTATGCACCGTCTGGATTCAGATAGCAATGAGCATGGTCCCACCTAAAACGTTGAACAAGATCTTCCCCAAGATTGTGACAGGGAGTTTGTTGTTGCTCGTTGGGGTGTATTTGATTAACTCAGGCATGCAGAATTGGGGCGGCAGTTCGAACTGTAATGGTGGAGATGGATTCTATGCACTTTGTCCAAACATTAATGCTCCGAAGCCCCTTGCTTGGTAACTCCCTCTTCAATCTCCCACAATAGGTAAAACCCCTTTGCTAACAAGTAATACAAAGGGGAGACCCAAAACTCATCGGCCTCGGCTTCAGCGTCTTCGTAACCGTAATCATAATCGAGCAATTCGGCTCCCCAATCATGAAATCCGCATCCATCATCCTCGGCCTCGCAGTCGGCTGTGCCATCTCCGGTGCAACAGGTTACTGGTCCCGCGAAAACATCGACGCCGCGCCCGCCATCACTTTCCTCTGGGTCCACACCTTCAAGCTCTCCGTCGACGGGACGCTGATCTTGCCGCTGCTGATCATGTTTGTCTGCGAAGCTGTGAGCTGCATGCCTGATATCCTCGCTACGGCCGAGATCTCGAACGTGGATATCGAGGGCACGCAGTTCAATAGTCGGATTCAGGGAGGGATACTGTGTGATGGGCTTGGGAGTTTGGTTAGTGCTTTTGGGACGGGCTTGCCTATGGTTTCGCAGGCGGGGAATAACGGCGTTATTTCGTTGACGGGATGTGCGAGTAGACGGGCGGGGTGGTGCGCGTCGGGGTTCCTGATCTTAATGGGTATGTTTGGGAAGTTTGGTGCTGTATTTGGGAGCATGGTAAGGCCTTTCCCCGTGTCTCTTGGAAAATCAATCGCTGATACGTTCATTTAAAGCCACCTTCTGTTCTTGGTGGCATGCAGGTCTTCCTCTACAGCACCATCGCTGTGGCTGGTATCCGTGTTCTAGGTCTAATAGCCTGGACTCGACGCAATCGGTTCATTCTCACTGCATCCCTCGGAATAGGGTTCATCGACATTGTGCAGCCGAAGTGGTTCAATCAGATATTGGACTATAGTGGCAGCAACGTTCATCTGCAGGGCTTCGAGCAGGGACTCAACTTGATCGTTGAGACTCCATTTATTGTTGCTGCCGTGATCGGCGTGTTTTTGAATCTGGTGCTGCCGAGGGATAGAAGTGAGATGGATGGGGTTGTGAGGGATGTTTCGGGAAGACCTGTATTGGAACAGACTCAACTAGGAGAAGACTGAGGATTAATAAGGAGGAGAAACCTATTTGCGGAGTGCTTACTCCGTATAGATGCTCAAACTTTAATTCGTTAATATACCAAAGCCTCTTTGATTTACATATTCTTTGGGGCTACGTCATCTGATTTTCCCAAATGTGATATTTTGATGAAAAATAGTAGCCTTGAATCCAATGGGTGACATGTCATGTTATAGAATCTGTATCTGATATAACTGACTTGATTATAATAATTTCTTTTCGGGGATATTTCAAGGTCAGAGAATAGCAATCCACGACGAGAAAGCGCGTTGTACTGTAGATAAACGGAACCTTGTTTAACTCCCCTGTAGGATTGACCAGCCTGGAGCCTGGAGCCTGGAGCCTAGAGCCCTTTAAGTAAAGTCGATATGGGCTGCCGTCAGATCTTGATGTTAAAGATAGGTTCCCTGCTGGCTTGTTGTGCTCCTCAACCTTTGGAACTGCTGCTCTGCTCTGCTCTGCTCTGCTCGGTGCATGCAGGTAGATTATGGAGTGAAGTCTAGGAGACCAGTTCCTTCCGAGTTGCTATGAGATCTAGAGTGTAGCTGTAGGGACTCGGGTGTCCGAGCGATCGCTTGTGACACCCTGACGGCTGTATAGGGGTGCACTTGAATGTACAGTGCAGTGGATCAATACCAACGGATGAGTAACGCGCTACAAAATCGTAATCCTCCGCGAGCTCCAGAAGGATTGTCGCACGGTGATGGGAATAGGTAAGAATAGTGGCTGATACATGCGAGATCAACGCTTATATACAGTAGCGTTTGACGCTGCGGGGCCTGGTTGGTGGACACAAAATTAGGTTGGATCTTTTGAATCCTATATACGAGCCATTCCCTTCTCGTATCAGCTCGCATCTTTGCCCTATTATAACTCGATACTATATATTATCCTTCCGTAACAAGCTGCAATTCCGCCTCGTACCTTATTATATTAGTCCAAATAAGCTCTTCTCAGTATAGTTTCAGCAATCCTCTTTTGCTTTTAGCGGTACTTAAAAATAACTATAATAATTTTACCACGGAGGAACCGATTACTTTAGTTACCTCTTATTGCTTCCCCGGTTCTCGCTACATTTCACCTCTATATATATATTGGATTCCTGTTAAAGAACGAGAAACTCTTCTTACATAGCTCCAGCTTCTTGCTATTCACTATTTCACAATATGCAGCTCTACACAGTCTTGTTACTCGCCGTTGGCGCTCAAATCAGTGTTGCTACAACCCTGCCTCCAAAGGCTGTGGAATTATTCACCCCCCCAACTCTCACGGGTGAAGATGGCTCCTCTGAATCCGGCGATTCATTAGCTATTGAGAAACGGTAAATATCTAAAGATAAACCCTTATCGAATCTATATGCTAATTTTTTTTAGCACTGATGGTACTTGGCAGGGCTGGATGGGAACCGGCTACACAGGGAAAAACCAAACCTTTCACATGACCCCGAAAACCTGTAGTAAGTTTCTTTTACTACCTAGGTAAAACTTTTAAGACAATATACTAATTTATAATAGTAACTCTAAATCCGACTTGGAATAAAAAGATTAATTCAATTAAAGTTAATGAGGGTTATTCAATTAAGATATATAAGTTAGTCTTAATTTACTTACTTCTATTTTATAATACTGATTTTATATTTTAGAGTACCTGATTGCGCAGACCCGATTCACTACTTCGGGATGGACTCTATATCACCTCAAGCGGATCTTTCGACTACTAACGGGATACCAATTCCACAGTATTGGGCCAATAATATTACTTCTGTGCACCTAGATGTGGCCCCAAGAGACGAGTCAGAAGTTCCTACCAGCACAAAGAAATTTGAACCCAAGGCTACTTCTTAAGTCGACTTAAGTATATTTGGATTGGGTTAGATAGACTTTTTTAGGGTGTAGGTTAGGTTGGGTTGGGTATATACTTAAATAATACTTGGATATATAAGTATACAACTGAGCAGCTTACTATGTCTTGTCATTGTCTATCATAGTACTAGTGTCGGCATTTCTAAGCGCCGAGCCAATTACTATGCTTGATACCTATGGTATCTTATAGTTGCAAATATGATTAGTATGTATTCTAATTTCTAAAGCTGAGAAATAGCACGTGCTCGCATTTTCAGCCACCTGACTTCCCTATCGCTTCCAACCTCAGCTTTATTTCTTCCTCCTACTACACCCACCTTGAGTCCTTGCGGATTAGGATATGAACCCCCCTCACATCTACTCCATGGTATTCAAATTTTGAGCTTCCCAGCGTTGCCAGTCGCAGTCACACCAACACCAGCATTTGCTGTCACGGGATGCTTTTAACTTTCCCTCTAAGAATTTAGTCGTCTTGACCAGTCTTGACGCTTCTCAATAGGGCTCTGCCCTTAGGCGTAGAATATTATACACCGGAACTAAGCAGACGAGTGGATGGCAGCAAACTATATCATGCTAAAAACCTTTCTAATGTCATTTGAAGGTCTTTCCCTTTCTGAATTTGGGACGCTAGTGCTGTCAAATTTGTCTAGGTTTGCTGGTACAAGAGCCATTTTGTTAAGCACATTCTTAATGCCTTTATAATGTCATCTAGCTTGTCACATGGCATACATTTCATTGGTATCATGTTTTGGCTACCGTGGGACTACTTTTTTTAGGCGCTGAGTCCATCTTCCCAACATGGAGAAACTACGAGATACTTCAAACTACTGATTTAAACCTGACGTAGTATGTAATTGCAAAATGTTTCTACTCCAACAGATCCTGAGTTTCCCATCTTCACTCTTAATATTGTTTATCCATCCGGATTATTTGGCCGCCCACGCACCCCATCGACGGTGCACCGCTCCACATTGCAACGCAAGGAACGAGGATAGCATTTCATGAAAATGATCGGGTTCTTTCGCCGCAACGTCCTACTGCCACTTCCATCCCCCAGCCAACCTTCTCCTGAGGATGGAGTCCCGATGACGGATGTCCCTCGCCTATCCACCGAGACACAGCGACGCAACGGATTTCGGCAGTCTCATGCGCCTGATCGTGAGACCCGTATAATAGAGGATATAAGGAACGGCGCGTAAGTCATCTGCTCCATTGTGACATACAAATGCTTACCATTTCAGATGTCTCTGCTCGATCTGTTACGACCCGATACGATGGGGAGAAACTCGCGAACGCATGTGGAACTGCAGAACCTGCTATAACATAGTCCATTACAATTGTGCAAAGAGTTGGTACTTCAGGAATCGTGTCCGTGGCCTCCGTGGCCTAATCTGGACATGCCCCCAATGCCAAACGGAACAAGACGGTTCTCCGCGAAGCAGGTGCTGGTGTGGCTCACAGCTCTTTGCAGATCTCCCGATGGGTAGCCTTTCTGTTCCCTATTCCTGTGAGAATGTATGCGACCGGCTCGGAAAATGCACACATTATACAGAAAGAAGGTGTGGTAAAATATGCCACCCTGGAAAGTGCGACTTTCCGTGCATAGATTCTTGTCCTGTAGGTCCGCCAGTGCCGCCAAATGGTTGGCAAAGACTGCGACGTAGGTTTAAGGACCGTCGAAGAGGTCAACTTTGCTCGATTTTCATCGTTGGAATTTTTATCCTTTTGATCTACACTGCACTAGGTGTGTACCTTATCCGTCACATTGCAATGTGGACGGAACCTTACAATTATCCTACATGGATGCACTCCAACGGGCAAAGGATAGAATCAACCATAGGGGCTCTTGGGCTCGGGATCATACTGCTTGCTGTACTCGTCCTCATCTGTGGTAATACTTATGAATTCGCCAAATTTCTCAATGGAATTCTAGCTTTAAACTCGACCGCTACAAATCCACATCGCAAAACCCTGGTCCAAATTTTTGGGTCACTTCTTCTGATTGTCATTGGAGCTGGCGTGTTCGCTTTACCTTGTCTTGGGTAAGTAACTTGCGGTTGTCTAATTGTACATTTACTAACAATTTCTGACTGACTTTAGATTCTCAAGCGGTGTGGAGATTGTTTGGTATCATCGGATGAAAGATTCATGCAATGGATTCAAAACAAGAGTCAATATGGATACCTGTAATTTTACCCATAGCTTCATCAAATATGTTTTTAATATTCCTCGCAGACCCCTCAAATACGCAAAGCTTCCAGTTACGAAGCTTCTCCGACTCTGTCGAAACCCAGATCTTCTATCTTGGTTCCCATCTGAAGCCCAAGCTAGATAGCTACGAGCCCTTTCAATATTACCACCGCCTGTCTGGCAGCACGCTCTACACACCATACATTGCAGTTGACGTTGATTTCCATACCGATAAATGGCGCATCATAAAGCTTAACGAATCGGATTCGGTCAACGAATGGACAGCATACAAACGAAATATTGCTGTTAAATCTCGCAAAGGCCTCGCACAATTACCTTCGCCCGGGAAATTTCACCCCATCTCCGAAGAGCAACTCATGAACGGGACTTTCACTAACGTTCATCCGGAATCCAAGCATATGCATATTCCGGAGCTGAAACTCGCTATTGCGAACTTGGATGGTTTCTTTTCCAACTACCAGATTGAGCCGTTCCTCCGGGTCTTTAACACTCGTGGGTTGGATGACGACGAAGCAAAGAGAATGCTAGATGATCCATGGGATAACCTGCCTAATAAGAGGGTCGTTATGCGCACTGCAGCATTCGGCCATGGTAGATCTCGTCTTAGTATGTGCATCAAGGAAGGCACTTTGCGAGAAATGCTTAGCCTTACCCTTGACGACGGTCAAGGCATTTCGAATGAGATGCTGGTTCCATTTGCAATTATATCAGCGTTAAGGAACAGGGTGAATGAAACCGAGATCAGATCGACTCGTCTTGGTGGTCGGTGAGAGTCCGCACTCGCTTGTCTATATTACGCCCCTTCAAATCCCCATACTTGTAGTTGGGATGGTGGTTGGGGATCAAATAGCAGTGGGTGGTTGGTGCGTAGCTCTCTGTCGGGATAGCAAGTATTTTTCAGCCTGGTGGATTATCTAGCCCGGTGGAAGACTGAAGATGAACAGTCATTCTGACAAATACACAATAATATATTTTTCATTACAATTATCTTTCGTTCAATTTGTGCTTGGCTGAGTTAGACCTACTAGTCAAAGGCGTTATCTATGCAAGGGGTTGAGGCCCAGCTTCTCATACACCAGGCCAGCCGAGACTTATACACTTTACTTTCCTCCCAAAAATATGTCAGTCGCGAGACGCGATCAGGAATGTAGCACAGTGCAGATTATTAAATGCGATCAGTTTCTCTTCGCGAATCTCCAAGACTCGCCCTAGAATAAAATTTCATCATGAATTTGGTGATGTTCATGCTGCCAGTCCTGGCCCTGGGTGCAACTTCATCCTGGGGCTCAATGCAATTCCCCGAGCTCTCAAGCGTTTGCGTTGTTTTTACCGTCGTCGAGCATTCTACACATATCAGTACCTGCTTTCCTTCAAGCACGGTAGCAACATTTCAGGGCTATACAACCACAATCCCTAGCCCAACATGTATCGATACCACTATTACTTCTTCCCAAACTATGAATCCTCCAGCGGCCACTGAAACTGTCCAAAACAGCATTCGCACAACCGACACGTACACAACTGTCATAACGAGTAAAACGACTTTCACTTATCAATCCAAGGCATACACAGTGACGGCACCGACCACGGTTACAATCACAGGTAAGGTCCCAGATGCTCCGTAGGTGGATTCAAAGCTGATGCAAATAGACTGTCCCTGCACATATACTGTTCCAGTGGTCACTCCACCAATTCTTCCAGTCGCCACTCCAGCATCAGAACTGACTGATTACGAGACTGTGACTGTGGACATTCTCACAACGATCTGTCCATCGGCAACCCTCTTTACACAGGGCACCAAAACATATACCGTAACTGAGCCAACAACACTTACGATTACTGGCAAGTCAGGCAATATTACATTGAGCTCAAAACTAATAGAGATAGATTGCCCTTGCACATACTCTCGCCCCATCGTCACTTCGACTTCTGATGTTATCGAGTACACGACTCTCACAACAGACATTTTTACCACAGAGTGTCCATCATCAACAACTTTCACCTATGGCACTCAAACATACACAGCCACCGAGTCAACCATAATTACAATAACAGGTACGCATACTTTCTTCCCGTCGTGTCCTGACCCTCACCCTCAAATTTCTTGCTAATGTGCCGCAGATTGTCCATGTACGTATTCTCGGACAAAGCACAGTTCGGAATACTCAGCAGTGACAACTACTCCATACGGTAAGGTACCCTCTTCTTCAATTGCTGCAGTCTATACCTCAGAGAACCTCTCTGTCTCCTCGTCGACACCTCCAGGAACCGGCTCGACATCATTCTCGGGGGATTCAACTTACTTCACACTTTCTTCAATATTTCCCTCCATTGCCAGTTTGGTTTTAACGGAGACGGGCTCGGTTCAATTAAATAAATCGACTTCAGCTACCGGATTCACGGCCGTTGTTTCCGAGCTTACATCTGCGCCTATCTTGATCTCGGTGTCGTTGACTGATACAATGCTGGTTCCATCGGGATCTGCATCTGCTCAAACCACCTGTGAGCACGCTTCATCGTCTGCAAATACTTCAGAGTCCCTTGGCATCGCCTACACCACTTCTACGTCGTCGTTCGCTCTGGAGAATAACTCTGCGTCAGTTGTTCCTGTATATACTTCATATGTGCAGGCATCAATCTCTATCATACAGACGACTTATCCCTCCATCAATTTGACGGGACTCCCACTGAATACAATTGTCTCCTCGCAATTAGTGCAGAACTCCGGATCGGTCCTGGGATCTCAGTCAAGTTCGATCACTACTCTAACCGCAATCCCAGGGACCACTCTCCCCACAACAGTGATAGAAGTGTCCACATCCACACCTGCCGATCATTCAATCATCTCTTCCGGTTATACGATATTGAATACACAAACGTTTGTCTCAGTATCGGCTGGAGCACCGCTCTTTACTTCCCTACAAGGTACTGCTACCACTCGCTCAATCCCAAGAACAGAATCTGTATCAACTCCACTTGATTCCTCGGTATTCACTACCGGACAGCCCATTGCAAACAGAACTATTCTAGCTTCAACTTCAAGTCTTGTGTCTATTATTACACCACATACTTCAGTTGCGGATGATACCACTGTGATTACACCCACTACAACTACCGCTCCATTCGAGGTTCAATCAACCACTACCAGCTCGCCGATATCGATCCCTACTTTGTCCACTTTGCTGGGTTTTACTTCCAGTCCAGTGACAACTGTGAACTCAAAATCAGAAACTTCTTTCCTGGCCTCTAGTGTGCTTTCGCCTCCGGCAATATCCACAGAACAAGCATCTTTCATCTCGTCCAACCTAGCCGCAACCAATGCATCATCAACGCTCTTCCAGTCAAGTTCTCTCCCAGATGTCACGTCGGAGTCAAAACCCCCTTTCACTCCCACGCATGCGGCATCTGCTAGCTATGGGCAATCGACTCCGTTGCAACAATCGTCAATTCCGGTGGAATCTACACCCGTCCCTCCCGGATTATCCTCGAGTCTTAAATCTGCATTGGTTTCTACATCGATACGCGTTTCCGTTCTAACTTCCAGTGTTTTAGGGACAACCATTGCTTCAATTATACCCAATGAATCCGAGACGACTTCAACCTACGCCAATAGTTCCAGCACTAGTGTCTCTATATCGTCGTCAAATACAGCGTCTCCCCCACTAGAATCAAGTTCAGGCTTACCGCAATCTCCTGAGTCTTCCTCTCTTCGGCAGCTGGGCAGCTCGAGTACAGTTTTAGTGCCAACAATTCCGTCCAACTTGGTCTCAGTCTCGCCAACACTTCCTCCGCTAGGATCCTCTGCATCGGTGGGAATATCTTCGGTTCCAACAACCCCGTCCAGCTCGCTCACAATCTCGCCATCTCTCGCTCCGCTGAGTTTCTCCACACCTGGGGGTACCTCGTTCTCCAACCTGCCTCCCATTATTAGCCCAACACCTGCCTACTCCTCGACTGTACAGCCGCCGGCCGCATTTTCATCCAGTACACCAGTCGAATCGCCACCAGTAGCCACGTCTTCTTCTGTCTCCGGGTCAGCATCTGGTAGCTCCACATCAAGTAAGCTTACTACTTTGCCTGTCATCAAAACGAGCCCCTATGTTACTTCCGAGCTTCCGACCACAACACTACCACCCGTGGAAAGCTCTTCAAAGGCCGGAGAATCTACGCATCTTTCTTCATTGGCGCCAAGCAGTTCTCTATCATCGATACAATCACTATCCAGCGGGCCTACGGGAAATAACACTCCTACTCTAACGCCCTCTTCGCCTTCTTCGATCGGCTCCTCCACCCCTGTTCTTTCTACTGGAAGTCTCTTACCAACGATTTCGACTCCAATTATTACTATAACCTCTGTGCTAGCCAGCACGAATTCAAGTTCAAGTGAGATTTTCCTATCTTGTGTCCTCGCGCATATGTTCCTTCTCTTCAAGCTGTTTTTTTTTTTCAACCTTACAGAGTGTGCCAGCTAACAGTATTGTAATTTTTCTAGCCTTCGTTCAACCGTCCATTTCAAGCTCCGGATCCTCGACCATATCACCAATTACTTCTCCATCAGTGTCCAGCCTGGGTTTCACAATCACCCCTTCTCAAAGCGTGCTACCTTCGTCATCCGCTACTTCTACTTCACCAGCATCAACAACCATACCGTTCCCAGCTATTGCCACAGGAGGCCTTTGCGGCCCAGGTGTTGACCTTACTTGCGAAGACAGCGGCTTTGGAAACTGCTGCGGAGCCGATGGTACATGCGGTCACAATGCAGCACATTGCGGCAATGGGTGCCAGCCAGAATACGGTTATTGTACACTCATATCCAATGATGGTAGCTGTGGCAATGGCGTCTCGTGTTTAAACAGTGTCTTTGGGCCCTGCTGCTCAGAGTTCTATTTCTGTGGAAATGGCCCCAAATTCTGCGGAGCTGGATGTCATCCCGACCTTGGATTTTGCACTGCGCCGAGCTCAACGTTGGCAATTAGTCTCCCCGGCAGTACCTCGTCTTCAACTCCCTCTTCGACCGCATCAGCAGGACAACCTCTATGTACGGCGGGGGCAAATCAGACAGAGTCATTTCCACCCGGAACTATACCACAGTTCATTTTTAACACGACTCTTACCAGTATTCCCCATCCGGCCGTGTATACCTACGATGGAGAAACCTATTCCTTCGGATTCCAAAACCATACCTTAGGCTCATTGGCATACGCACACCTTAACCCTGCCATCCCAGCCAATGATAGTTTCGCCTTCTATCAATCATCTTCCCTCCTCTACCCCCCCACGATCGGCTGCGCATCATTTGGCTACCTTTATAATGTCGACGCTGGGCTCTGTGTTACCGCTAGTAAAACCGAAAATGCATATCCGGAGTACCAAGGGGGGACTTTGACGTTAGAGCCCTGTAGAAATAGGAACTGCACGGAGCCAGCGGCTAATCAGACATTTTGTACGGATGAATACACGTTCCAGGACTATCTTCCTAGCCAGTGCGTGTTGTTTTATGGAGATACGACGTACCCTAACAGCTTTTACGGGCCGACATATGGGACATATACGGGGTTGAGCACGGTTTTGATTGATGACGGGGGTTGTATTTACCTTTTGTTTCCGGATGGGCAGCTTTAGAAGGAGCTTTTTTATTTTTATATTTCTTTCGCATCTATATTGGGTATAGACTTTTGGAGGTTACGTAGAAGCTGGAAGGGAAAGGGAAACCCCGGAGACTTGCATGTTAGCGTGAAGTACTTTCGAAATATATTAGAGTGGTACCAAATCCTCACAATTATTCTTTATAATTCACTCTCGGGTTAGAGTCATTCAGGAAGCATTTTTTAAGTTGAAAAGAATCTCGGCGCAGAAGCGAGAAATGGAGCATTAAAGGGGGGATCGCACGTGATTATCTCCTTATCGCTGACCACGCTAAGATAACGACCCCAAAAAAACTTCAGAACGCAAGATTCCTCCAAGCGCCACCAGCAAATTCCTCCACCTCGGCACAATAACAATGGCTAAGAAAAGAAAAGCATCAGCTCGCTCGAGCGAGCCACAAGGCTTTGAGCCCAAAGGCGGTAAAGTAGGACCCATCACCACCTACGAAGATGTCGCGGATTCAGAGGACGAGTTCCATATCAATCGGGATAAGGTGCTGCTAGATGAGGGGCCGGATGCGAAACGAAGGAGGAAGTTTGCGGAAGAAGGTCAGTTTCCTCTTTCCTATTCCATAATCTTCAGCTAACAGATGAATTGTAGATGCGCTACTTGAACCCTCAGATGAAGAAGTTCTAGGGTATTCCTCAGACAGTTCCGACCAAGGCGCCGCGCCCCAAAACGCAGATTCTGATTCTGATGATGGAGAGCAGGAGGAGGGGGAAGAGGAAGAGGAGGGATGGGGAACTTCCAAAAAGGATTACTACAACGCCGACGAAATACAAACCGAAGCCGACGCCCTGGAGGAAGAAGCAGAAGCGAAGCGAATCCAGCAGCGCAAACTGCAGAAAATGACAGACGCAGACTTCGGCTTCGATGAATCGGAATGGCTGGCCCCTGCTACTACGATCCCAGACGAGGACGGCGATGATGTGATCATCGAGGTTCTAAAGGATGTAGAGATCACCGAGGATATGGGACCCAAGGAACGGTTACGGGTGTTGAGAACAAGGTATCCCGAGTTCGAGATGTTAGCCGATGAGTTTGTGGCTTTGGAACCTATTTTGGTCTCCCTACAGCAAGAAGAGCAGTCATCCGTCACCATTGTCAAGACCAGAGCGCTGGCAGCATACATCGCATCTCTAAGCATGTACTTCGCGCTCCTAACCACCCCTACCTCACCCGCAGACCTGCGCGACCACCCGGTAATGGACAGCCTGTTTTCCTGCCGCTCACTCTGGACAAAAGTGTCATCCCTCAGAACACCAACCCCAGAAGCGGAAGAAGAATCAGATTCCGAACCCGAAGAAACAACAACTAAACAATCAGCCCTCCAACCCCCTATCCAGGCCCAGAAATATACAACCAAGCACCTAGCAAAAGCAAAAGCCGCGTCCCAAGCAGCTACCCTCCGCGCCCAAAAAATAGCAACAGCAGACCTATCCCTCGCCGACCTCGATTCCCTCCTCCCATCATCCCGTAGCACCAACAAAGCCAAGAAGACTATTTTCAAAGATACCGATGACGATGCAAATGATTTCGGCGAGTCATCTCACATGACAGCAGCCGAAGCAGCATCCAAAGCTACACGCAAAAAGTCCCTCAAGTTCTACACGTCCCAAATAGCACAGAAAGCCAACAAACGCACCGCTGGCGGCAGAGACGCAGGCGGCGATGCAGATCTACCCTACAAAGAGCGGCTCCGGGACCGGGTTGCGCGATTAAACGCTGAAGCCGAGAAGCGCGGGAAGAAACTCGATGCTTACGGACGGGGAGCGGAATTAGGCGGTGAGAGTGGCGACGAAGATGAAAATGCAGGGGAAAGAGAAGTTGCGAGGGAAGTTAGACAGGACGGCGAAGATGAGTATTACGACCTGGTGAACGCATCTTCCAAAGCCAAGAGAGAGCAAAAAGCCACCCTGATCTCCGCTGTCCAAGCCACCAAGGAACAAAACGCCATCCTGCGCGTCGAAGAAGGCACGCTGGACGAAGATGGCAAGAGGGCTATCGGGTACGTGATTGAGAAGAACAAGGGCCTGGCCCCGAAACGGAAGAAGGATGTGCGGAATCCGCGGGTGAAGAAGCGCAAGAAGTATGAGGAGAAGAAGAAGAAGTTGGGCAGTATGAAGGCTGTCTATAAGGGGGGCGAGGAGAGGGGTGGGTATGCTGGGGAGAAGACAGGTATCAAGAGTGGGTTGGTTAAGAGTGTTAAGTTGTGAAGGCAGAAGTGTGATCGAGTTTGATGTTAAGAGGGTATGAAGGGGTTCTGCAAGGTTTGAATGTTCTCGGGCTTTATAAGACATCAAACAGAATAGCAAAGGTTAATTCCTATAGCATTTTACGGCCTTCCTGATAAGAGATCGCTAATCATAAACTGCTAGACATAAAAGCGGCACTTATTCTCATCAGTTCTTAATGTGATAGTAATAATAAAACATTCTTATTGATTTACGACTGGCAGATAGCAGCTTAGCCTACTTAAAGTCCTAGAGACCTCTCTAAGAGTATAAGGTCATGTATGCTAGATAGGTATAGGGAAAGTTTTATATATAACGTTCTTTTTATAAAAGAAGCTAAAACTATAAGAGGAAGAAAGTTCTTTCTATAAATAGTCCTAGATCCTTAATCCCAGCGTATTAAATGAGTTGAGTTGAGTTAAGTCAAGATATAAACTCAACTTAACTCAACTAAAAATATGTTTAACTTAAGACTTAACTTAACTTAACTTAGATTAACTTGAGTCAAATTAAGTTATAATCTAAAAATAGAATAAAAAATAGAATAATATATTTTAAGCTTATAATATATAAAAAGAGTATAAGTAATAATTATACTAGAGAGGTAGTAGAGAGGCAGTATAAGAAGGCTAGACAGGAAGAGA
>QGMG01000867.1:0-16417 GCA_007825325.1 Lachnellula cervina
GATAAATGCTTAAAGCTAGATGTATATAAAATATAGTCCCTATCTACCTACCTAGATATAATATAAGGAAAATAACTATGCCCCCCGCGGCCCTATACAAGCTCCGGGGCGTTGGTCCTAGTAGTGCCCAGCTAATATGTGATCTAAGTGTCTTTTAAAAACCTATTTTATCTAAGTGTTTTAGGAGTAGAAGTAGAAGAAAGCCGCCTAGGGGGAGGTGCCGCGCTAGGATTGCGCCCTAATAGTAAGAGAGGAAGCAGAAAGTACCGTTGCGCCCTATAGTAAGAGAGGAAGCAGGAAGCATAATTGCATAGTATAGATAGAGAAGAGTAAAAAGTACTATTGCGTAGAGGAGAGATAACTAAGAACACGTGTCAAAAACGCTCCTACTACTGCTTCATTTGTGAGCCAATTAAAACTGTTCCCCCGCTCCACTGCTTCATTTCTAGTCTAATCATATCATTCCATTTTCTCTAGCGTCTTTTCCTAATTCTTTTGAACCCCGTACCCCCAGTCAAACCACCAAAATTTAGTATTGCGCATTAGAGGAGAAAGTAAACACTAGCGCTGGCAATAATTTATAACTATCCCCTCTACCTATAGTAATATGCTATATTTTAAGTAAGGAAAAATCTTAGTAGTATACTCGGCTCTTAAAAATGCCGACACTAGTGCTATAATAGGCATAGTAGGCTGCTTAGTCATGCACTTAGGTATACTTAAGTATTATTTAAGTATATACCCAACCCAACCCAACCCAAGCGAGAAATTAGGCGACCCAACCTAACCCAGCTATACCTAAGTCGAACTTAGGTCGACTTAAGTTAGCTTGGGTTTTGTGCATACGCTGATTGTACCAAGCATCAGACAGCTGGATAAGTGGCGTGTCAAAGACAGAAAGGGAACTCCAGTGCCTATTGGAGTAACAGCAGAGTTTTTTCCATTCCTTGACACGCCACAAACTTATAAAATGCAGCACCTAAGTGGATGCACTGCCGTTTTCGTTGTTGTATGTATTTTTCTTTCTTTTGGTTATCTTTAGATTCTAGTACAGTTACTAAAGTGCATATTCTTTTAGTCCAGGTATGGCATGTGGGCTGCGCACTTCTGGGAAGCTTCGGGCACGAGACATGGATTTGGCTCTTTCGAAAAATATGCAGAAGGGAGCCTAAGATCAGATCAATCTTTCAAGCTAATTGCAGCCGATATCCTTGTCCAACGTACACCAAGTAAGGAGAGGAAAAATCGACCAACTTTTGTTAGTCTAAGAGACTTGGCGGAAAGCCACCGATATAATAACCCATTCGGGCAACCATTAAGAGTTCAGGTCTATATCCTAACAAAAGCAGAAGGGTAAGTCTGATTTTCAATAGAGGGTTGATACGCATGTTAGCTGACATAGAGTATTAAAATTTAGGCCAGGAGAGTTGAAGAACACGCAGCTATATGAATCTAAAATTCGATTATTACAAAACGCTATTAGTTCAATTATTCCACAGGCAACATTTAATATCCGTACCTATATTGGCGACTCTGATCTTATTGAAGTTCCAGAAGATATTAATGGGCTTTCTATTATACAGTATAGTCCTTTTTCTGGATGGGACGGCCTAGGGCGGGAACCATGTAATCGGGTAGCTGAGGTAAAGATCTGGGGGGAGATAAACCCTATTCCGGCTCTTTATTCATCGTGGCATCCAGTGGATGGACAATACTTACAAAAGAGACAAGAGGGCAATGATAACGGTACATGTAAGTAGCCTCCAGAAAGCCCCAAAGCTTGAGAATGATAGCGGAGCGCAAAAGCTAATTTGTTTCAAGGTAAACTTTCCCAGTCTTCAATAGCTAGCTCTGAGTCAGGTATTACTACATCCAAGCTTTCGTCTGTTACTTCTAAGAGCTCGCCTTCACAAATATATCACAATACTTCGGCAATACATCCTACCACGCCTGTGTCCAAAAATACTTTGATAACACATCCTGCCACAACTGTGTCTAAGAATTCTTCGACGATACATCCTCCTACTACGACTAAGGCTGTAATGCCAACTTGTTATTTTCAAGAAGAGGATCCAGATAATGGTGCCAACAAGCAAGGGTGTGTGTGCGGCTCGAGTACACTTCCTCTTATTACCAACACAGCCTTTACTGTTATCAGCGAGAGTTGTTCCTACACAGCTATGCCTAGCTCCAGTGTTGCTAATCCTATCACTACCGAAACGGAGATCTATACGACTAATTGCCAAGCATGCACCCTTGTTGGCGGCGTACTCGAAGTTCCTAAATGCACGTCTGTTAGCGGATGGTAAGATACCCCTTTCCACACTTCATACAAAGCTGACCCACCCTCCCTTACAGTACAACCACAGCCTCTGCATCACCCACCCCAAGCTTCGCTATTTTTCTATCCAACAACTCCGTGCCTATCGGCGACGAAGGCGATGCCAATTCCGGAAAGGATATGCGCGACGCCGTATATAGCAAGCTCAAAGCGCTCTGCCCTGATAATGCCAGCTCGTGCGATTCCAAAACGACGGCTGATATTGATGAGATCCCCACTGTAGTGGGTAATGGTGTTGCATACGAGAAGCTTAGCTTCACGATCCAAGACAGCAATTACAATAGCGCCAAAGAACTCGAACAGATGCTTGCAGCCGCTATCGCTACATGGCAGCTAGCTACGAACAAATCTTGTCAAGTGGTCGAGTTTAAAGACCAGCCTGATCAGACGATTTCAGGGTGTGGCAAGAGTCCCGTGAAACGCAGTCTTCCGTCACGTCTTGAGCTCGCGCAGCGGAATGAGACTCGAGCGGGCGCCCTGCTCGATACAAGGTCCCCGATCTGCGACGAGTGTGTACCGCACGTGCAAGAGTGCACTTACCATGCTACTATATGCTCTAGTCCTGACCATATTAATCCGGTACTAGCTGGAAAGGACGGGGCTTATAGTAATCACATGAATATCCAACTTGAATGGAAGTTGGATGGTGATAGTGCCTTTAACCAATTTATCTGCGATCTCATTGTTGATGGTCTAAGCGAAGCTGCTATGTTACTCGCCCCAGAACTAGCAGGACCAGAGATTATGGAGGAGCTCGAGTTTCAGAGTCTATGCGCCGACATGGAGGAGGAACAAACCGGAACTTGAGGGATAGAAGGGTAGAATAATATTGGCAGGGCGCGATGTGGGGGTTGTTTAGGGTTCATATATTCTAGCAGAGTAGGGAGCTTGCTTGTCAAAGATTCAGATGTTTGTTGTGTATAGTGTAAATTTGTATAAATTAGACGTTGATCGGGGCGCAATGTTGGAGGTTGGGATTCGCTTTGGTGCATCATGGTGGCACGGCAAAATTGCATACGGAGGTACAGTACCTAGGTAGGGTCTGTCTTGGAAATATATAAATTTGCCTTACACTTCTGACCTCTGACCTTGTCAAGTCTCTTAGTTGGCTTTGCCTTGGCCCACTTATCGTAATCCAGAGCCAGTAGGGAGCTAAGGGCAGTTGCTGCCCCCTTTGCTAACCGAGGCTTTCACACCACCACAACACTGTCTCTAACATTTGGAATATTTCGCACCAACAAAGGCTTTAATATGTGGTATAACAAATCCTCTCTTTAGTAGTGACTATGCTAGATCATATGACCTTAAGTTAAATACTTAAGGTACTAGATAGGCCCCCCTTACTTCGTACTCCGGAGTATGCCCAACTCTGCATTTTACTTTGTTTTTACAACATGTAATGATTGCTAAGAGCTGATTGGCTCCGCCTTTCTGTCTCCTACAGGGCCTTAGCAGATGAACTGCAACTTTCCACTTAAAACCAGGATATGACTAGGGTAATAGAGGGTTTCTATTGGCTGAAAAAGCCCTGGGCAGATCATTTATGCCTTATTTGGTGATCAAACTGCTAAAACCCCCCACTTTTTACTAGAAGAAGGGTGTTTCCGACAGCGAGAATCCATACAAGGCCTGTAAAAGCATATTTTGTAGAAAGTTGCAGTTCATCTGCTAAGGCCCTGTAGTGAACAATTGGGAATCCCCACTTGAGCGGCAGCGGCCCACAACTGGCTCTGCAGTTCACGCAAATTTTACGACGCGCAACAAAAAGCTGAATCCACCCAATATAGCTAGCAAAGCTTCCCTATTAATAGACTCTGCAATTCCATAAGCGGGCCAGCATACTCGTGATGTATACTGTACACTATATCACCTCTGCAGTGAAATATTACGAAGTAATCGGCGAGTGAAGAAGTATCCGTCAAATCGCTGGTTTATTCACCAAGTCCTATGAATATTAATTCTCTAGTGCATTGATTGGTAATTTCTTACAATTGGTGAGTACATCATAGCAGATCCAAAGCATTGTAGATAATCAGTGGCATTTTGAATGACTGGTTCTCGAAGATGCATTGTCTCGTATTTCATAACGCATTATAATATCCTTAAATCATCGGCCCTCATTTCTAGCCTTTTAGATCGTGACCTTCTCAATGCTGGACCTCAAGTGCTCCTGCTCCTCCGCAACGCCACTGTACTTATTAATCCACCCCAAGACCTCTCTATGCCAGACCAGAGAGTTTTCTGGTTTCAGCACCCACTGCACATTCATTAGCTATGTATAAATACTAGAGAGGGAAAACTAACATGGTTCTCATCCGGGAATGTCAGGAATTTGCTGTCAATCCCCTTTGTCTGCAAGACGTTGAACGGAGCCAGACCTTCCGCGATTGGCAGTCGATAATCCAGCTCGTTATGAATGATGAAGTGAGGGGTAGCCCAGTTCTTGAGGTGTGCTGCTGGATCCCACTTCTCGTAGTTTTCTCGGTTTTCCCACAGCGTTCCACCGAAATCGTGGTGAGGGAAGAAGAGCTCTTCGGATGAGTATTGGTTTAGGGTGCTGAAGACACCATCATGGGTGACGAGGGCTTTGAACTTGCGTCCTAGAGGATGTCCTTGGATCCAGTTTACCATATATCCACCATAGCTCGCGCCGAGAGCGACGGCTCTTGAGGTGTCGACATAAGCGAGATTCTCTTCGATATACTCGAATCCCTTCACAAGATCGACGTATGGTCTGCCACCCCAGTTATTCCTGATGCCGTTCTGAAAGTCCATGCCATAGCCTGTGCTCCCCGTTGGGTTGGGAGTAACTACCACGTAGCCTTGTTCAGCAAACACAGCTGGATTCCATCGAGTTGACCAGCTTTCGTTCCAAGCCCCTTGCGGTCCTCCGTGGATGAGATATGCAAGTGGGTATTTCTGGTCTTTCTTGAAAAATGAAGGCTTCACCACCCAGGCATGCACTTTATAGTCCCCGGCACCCTTGTACCAAAACTCCTCAATTTGATGTTGAGACAAGCCGAAGGTCTTACCACCCTTCGCGTTGGAAGATACAGTGGAGAATTCAGATGGATTTTTTGGATTGTAGATAGCGTAAACGCTGTTGTCGACCAAGGAGTTGCTACTGATAAAAAGGTGATTATTAGGAAGCACCTTGACATCGGTTACAGTTCCATCACTGATAATAGCGGTTGGTAGATCCTTCGCATGGCGTGGAGACGACGGCAATCTGAATAGTTTTCCATGGCCGTTCTCCTCAGCTGTCACGTATAGCTCTTCGCCATCCTTGCTCCATACAATGGCCTCGGGTCTCAAGTCCCACTTACCCTCACCGTCCTTGGTCTCGTAGAATTCCTGAACGTTGGAAAGATCTGTAATATCGGGTACGAGAAGCAAACGTGGCTTGTCTGATTCGTATTGATCGCTCTTCATTCTAGCAACGGCCACTGATTTGGCGTCTGGTGAGAACACCGGTGAACTGCTGTAGCCTTTCAGATCGCCGGTCTTGACTATTTGAGGCGAAGGTGCTTGTTGCTCCTTGAAAGTCCTCAGTGGTATGAAATAGAGGTCGGTTTTGGTATGGTTTGCAGGATCCAGCTTGGGATCCTTTGCAACGAAGACAATGCCATTCTTGCTTATATCATAGTCTCCCGCACCTCCGAAAGGTGGAACGGGTGATTCCAGGGATACTGAATGACCAGCTAGCGCGTTCTTTAGCGGCTCTACAGTTACAACGGATGGTCCCTTAAGGCCTTTCGTCAATGTGGTATACCATATAGCACTCGTATTCTCTGTCAAATATGCATCCCATTGTCTAACAAACAGCTTGTCGTAGACCCTGCCAGTCGACCTTGGCTTCTCTGCAGTTTCTGCATTGTATAGGTCTCCGGATGGCGTGGCAAGGCCAGTCACTGCGAGAGCGATATTGTGGGCATCTATTCGGGTGACTTTTATGTTGGAAACTGAGCCATTAAACGTCTGGACTATTTCTGGTCTATTGTAATCAGTAGATGTTCTCAAACTTGTACGCCAGTGAACCTACTTGTTCTCCAGGTTCTCAGCGTCTGCTAAGACAAGATTTGTGGTGCCTTTCTCTCCTCCTTTCAACCACAGGACAAGACTCCCCTCTCCAAGCCATGTTGGTTCCGAAACACCCAAGTCACTGACTAGAAGTTTTGTCTGTCCTGTCTTTATATCTAGAACTCGGATTTCGTTGGTCTTCGAGTGTGATTGGAAGGAGTAGGTCGATACCGTGAAAAGAGCAAGTGTTCCCTCTGCGTTGGGAGTTGCAGGTGTTCTTCGAGGGGCAGAGAGTAGCACCTCTGGCGTGAACTTGTTCGCACGGACTGTCATTGTCTTTGGGCTGTTCTGGATGATTTAGAAGACTCGATTCTTTAGATGTGAGAAGTGGGAGCTTCAAAAGCTTCAATTCCGCTCGTGAAGGTTCTCTCAGAACGGAAGGTCGTTTATAAGTGTTGCCATCCAGGGCAAATATGACGCTCGGCGCCGAATCAACCCAACCCCGCAACTGGAACGTAATACGTATAGCGACTAGAGACCCATGTCAATACTCAAGATTGAGATATGAAATTGAATCAATTGATTATCTAGTTATGATAATATAAGAGATTATATTTGAACAAATATATAAATAAGTATAAAATGCACATACCCTACTATGGTTTGAAAAAGACTTGAACAACCAGTGAGGTTAATATTGCAGGGATCTGCGATGAGAGCCACGACGGGTGCGGCGCAGTCGAACGAGCCACAGTTGATGCATCTAAATATATTTCGTATCCTCGACTTACAGATGACAATTACAACCACTGATTAGAGCTTCTTACTTCAACGTCAATCTATCTACAAAGTGTCATTCATCTTGGGATTAGGTCTCCCATAGAAAACCAATTGCCAATCGCCTTTCCTCGAAGCTGCCCACGCGCGGGTTTGCGCCAGCTCACTACTGAACAACAATCACATCTGCCGTGCCACCATCGCAATGGCACAATACTTCCTCGACCTGGTCTATACCCTAACCAACTGCATGAGTTGTTTCCCCGGCTCTCCCCAGCTAAAGATCAATAACCGAAGCTTCAAGATTCTGCGCTTGCTCGGAGAGGTATGCAACGCATGCGGCTGCAGAACTCCCTAGGTGTCTTGTTGCAAGCTGACAACATGCGCACAGGGCGGCTTTTCCTACGTTTACTTGGTCCAAGATACCAGCAATGAAGCTCTCTACGCCCTCAAGAAGATCCGGTGTCCTTTCGGGCAGGAGTCCGTTGCGCTGGCTATGAAGGAGGTGGAGGCTTACGCGTTGTTCTCACCCCATCCGAATATCATACGGAGCGTCGACTATTGCGTTTCTGCCGATCGATCAGACCCCGGCGCGAAGACTGTGTATATCCTCCTGCCATATTACCGACGGGGGAATCTACAAGATATTATCAATGCGAATCTAGTCAACCACACCAAGTTTCCGGAGCGGAGGCTGATGGTGTTGTTCTTGGGCGTTTGTAAAGCATTGAAGGCTATGCATAACTACAAAGTTGGCGGCGGGCCTGGAGGAGTCAATAGCCAGAACAAAGCAAAGAGAATTAGAGGGCAAGCGGCAGTGGCCGACCAAGAAGCTGCGGAAGAAGTGGAACAGCAACGAGGGAGGCAGAGTGGGAGAGAAGTGGACTCAGATAGTGAGCAACAAGAGCCATTGATGGAAGGGGAGGTCACAAGGTCTCAGGAGGGCGTTGCGCCGGGGGAGATCAGGGCTTACGCCCATCGAGATATCAAACCAGGTGAGTAGTTACACAGGACGCCAGAGGCCACTGCTAACATTTACAGGCAACATTATGATTGATGACGATGGTGAACAGCCAATTCTTATGGATCTGGGATCGCTCGCTACTTCACCTACACCAATTACCTCGAGATCTCTCGCCCTTGCGGTCCAAGACACAGCCGCAGAACATTCAACGATGCCCTACCGTGCCCCCGAACTATTCGACGTCAAGACAGGCAGCGTAATCGACACAAAGGTTGACATATGGTCATTAGGCTGCACACTATACGCGTGTCTAGTGGGTAAATCGCCTTTTGAAATGCGGAGCGACGAGACAGGTGGAAGTTTGAGCATCTGCGTGCTAAGCGGAGACTGGAGGTTTCCGGACGAGGGCGCCGGAGGAAAGAAGAAGGCGAAGAACCAAGCTGGGCAGAGCGAGGATAGCGGAATCAGCGAAAATATCAGAGAGGTGGTTAGGAAATGCTTAAAGGTCGAGCCGGCTGAACGGCCAGATGTGGAGGAATTAATGACGATAGTCGAGGAGGTCATCGCTGACTTACCAGAAGATGGGCCTTCGTAACTGGATAATGGCTCTCATATTGTACAATATATTTCTTCGGCGTTCTGATTTGAAGCCCAGGGGAGCGCTGCTCTATATTCCCATGTCGAGGCATTGAGAGAGATTTCCCAGGTTCGGAAAAATGGGAGGATATTAGGTTCACAAGAGACATAGTAATGTTCCGGAAGATTGAACAATCGATATTGGTAATGTCTTGTTCTGTTACGAAAGCCCCGGTACTTCATCTACAATCCTGTAATACAGTGGCACACTCACTCGCTCTCCGCTTCGACACCTAGCATGGCGTTGGCTTGCGGCTTTTCCCTCCTGCGGATGTAGCTCTTCCACTGGCAAACCCCACCTAGAAAAAATACTCGGCTTCGAGTGAAATAAGATGCAAGACAGGGCTCAGCAGCTCAGTTCTATAAAACAGACTAGAAACTTGTCCCTTGCACTTGCAATTATCTCGTTGGATTTCTCTATTTGCTAGTCAGGTGGATGCAGGGTGACGAAGCCGTGGCATTGGTTTTGCACTTCTGCTTGTGTTTTCAACCAGCCCTGTACGTAAGTCGTGGATGTGTTTGTGTTGAATATGGAGTGATATTGAAATTGCAACAACCCCTGGCCTGGGTATCTTACTCCCGCTAAATAGTAAAGCGATATACAATAATGCCAAGCCCAAATAAATGCCCATAACCTTCCCGGCAATGTTGTTTCACCGTCCTGCAATAATAGCTAATGTGTCATCCAGATATACCGAGACATCATGCTCTTTGTAGAAGCCCTATCAGTTCTCCGCGGACAGATTTCATCATAAGTCCCTAATTCTTTCTTTTCTTCGCACTGGGTCCATTGTCATCCGTCTCCTTCTCAGGAATCAAACCGGCCTTGACCATCCCTTCCTCAACATCGTCCCACCAGCACCTAATCTCAACTCCCCCATCCTTCATCCTCACGGATACATGAAGCTCCATCAACACCGCGATCAAGGCCTTCTTGTCTTTCTCGGCAGACAGACCTGCAATAAAAGTATTGACGAACCAGGTATCTTCTCCCCCCTGACGTTCATACTCGGGGTATATCTTGTCGGTGGCGGTGTGGTAGGACAAGACGCTACCAGGGCCTTGCATGAGACGAGGAAGCTTGGATGGAGTAGCCTTTGCGATAGGCGCAGCAGGCTTTGCGATGGGGGGAGCCGGAGGAGAGACCTTTCTGCGCCGGGTCCAGTGGATCTTTTTCATGGGACCAGCTGAAGAAGACTTGCGATTTGCTGTACGACGGTTTGGTTTGGGGAGGGGAATAGTGGCAGGGATTGTAGTGTTATTTGCAGGGACTATTTTGGCTTGGACCTCTGGCTGAGGTATTGTTATGGGAGGATTGTTGAGTACCGCTTTGGCTGGAGTTGCAGGACTATGTGCTGCTGCTTCCAAGTGAGGATTAGCACCAATCATTGAAGGATTTGTTTCGTGGAGGTGTTGATCGAGCTGCAAAGTGAATGCTGTATTCATTGAAAGTCCTTCGTGGTGGCCTTTTTCCAAGCTCTCACGTTGAGCCTCTAAATCAATCTTTGTGAGTATTGATCCAGTTGGAATGACAATAACTCACCATCCGGGGCATGCAGCCCAGAGGACTTCACGAGTGGCTTCATGCCAGCGATCTCCTTGTCCCAGATCTCTGCTTTCTCCTTCAACTGTTGAAGCTCCTTCTTGATCGTCTGAAGCGCGTCTATGAATGGTTGAAGGTCATTCTTGAACTGTTGAAGGTTGTTCTCCAACTTAGTGTTCTTCGTAAAAAGCGTCTGGACCAAGTCCTCATAGTCATCGAATCTCTTCTCGAAATTGGCGGGCAATGCTTGACTTGCGCGCCCAATTGCCTCTATCTTTTCGAGGAGTACCGTGTGCTCCTTGCGAAACTGGGACTTCCACAACTCCTCACCGTGCAGCATCGCTGAACCTGAGTCCGCCATGGCTTCGTGTGAATGCTTCGACTGAGCCATGAGATTTGCCCTATCAATACTGGACATGTCGTCGACTTGATTGTGTCTAGAATATTCCTCCAGGTCAATTGGATGATGTAGAGATGTGAATGTGAATGTGGACGTAGATGTAGACGTAGATGTAGAGAGTACTGGTAATACGGAAACGGGAGTGGAAATGGAAATTCAAGGTCGGCCTCGCTTGGTCAAATTCACGTGCAGGTCATGAAAGGGGAGGCAGCGCAATGCCGGCGGTCACGGAAGACAAACAACTTTTTATGAATTTTTTGCATTTTGCGCTCTCTATAAGAGTGAAAGCGTCTATCATCTGTTGGTCTACATTCGTACATTCGTGACTGAGCGCCAGAAATGTATCAGAAGCAGATCCCAATGATAGAAGAAGCATGATCAATGCCCCAGCAATCCCGAAATACAGAGACAGAGATAAAAACCGAAAAGCACGACGCATCAACCAACCATCTATTGTTGGCAATGCCATCTTTTGACGCAAAAAAGCCGACGAGCTGCACGCTCCAATGCAGCAACTTTTGTGCCGCAAATTAACCCTTCCTCACGCGCCGGGCGAACCAGCAACGCTCACTATCACTTCCCTCAATAGGGGTTTCGATCTCGATGCCTTTTTTTAGCACCCCAGATGTCGAAACTGTGATTTACCAAAACTTTTAATGAACCAAGCAACGCTTAGATGAGGTCAGCAACGTTCATTGGCATCTCCTCAATCTGAGTGCTGTAGAACTGCTCGATTTCTCTCATCATGCGCACATCCTCGGCGGTAACGAAGTTGATCGCAACACCCTTCCGTCCGAAACGACCACCACGACCGATACGATGGATGTAGTTCTCACGGTTGGCGGGAAGATCGTAGTTGATGACCAGGGAAACTTGTTGGACATCAATACCACGGGCCAAAAGATCGGTAGCGATCAAGACACGGGATGAACCTGATCGGAACTCCTTCATAATCAGGTCACGCTGACCCTGGTCCATGTCACCGTGCATGGCGGAGACAGTGAAGTCACGGGCAGTGAGCTTGTCCGTGAGCCAGTCGACCTTCCTACGGGTGTTGCAGAAGATAACGGCTTGGGTAATGGTGACGGTCTCGTACAAATCGGAAAGGGTGTCTAATTTCCAATCCTCCTTCTCAACGGCGATGTAAAATTGTTTGATACCTTCGAGGGTAAGCTCGGCCTTCTTGACCAAGATACGGACAGGGTCGCGCATGAACTTGGTGGTGACCTCGAGGACGTCTTGGGGCATGGTGGCGGAAAGAAGGACGACCTGGGTGGATTGGGGGAGGAGCTGGAAGATGTCGTAGATTTGCTCGGTGAAACCGCGCTTTTAACAATGTTAGTAGGGGTCAAAGCGTACAATCGTGAAAACTTACGGAAAGCATCTCATCGGCCTCATCAAGAACAAACATCTTCATTGAGTCGGTCTTCAGGAATCGTCGTTGAATCATGTCCTGGACACGACCTGGGGTACCGACAACGATCTGGGGACCTTCCTGAAGAGCCTTCATGTCATCACGAACGCTGGTACCACCGATGCATGCATGGCACTCGATGTTCATGAAGTCACCGATGGCGACTACGACCTTCTGGATCTGCTGGGCCAATTCACGGGTGGGGGCGAGAATCAGAGCCTGGCATTGCTTGATGTTGGGGTCGAGCTTCTGGAGAACGGAGATGGAGAAAGTAGCGGTTTTTCCGGTTCCAGACTGGGCTTGAGCGATAACATCGTGGCCTTTTCAAGTATATCAGAAATGAGCAATGTGGATTGGAGATTGTCAAAACCTACCCTTGATGACTGGCATGATAGCACGAGCCTGAATAGCGGATGGACGCTCGAAACCGTAGGCATAGACACCTGCATGCTGTGTTAACGCTAGCTCTGCGCAAGACTTGCACAGTATATCATACCTCGGAGAAGCTCAGCCTTGAGGTTCATGGTATCGAAAGAATCAACTGTCTCGTCATAGTTGGATTCAATTTGACCTGCGCGAAAAAGTTTTATCAGCATTCATTCTTGAAACCTTCGCCTCCACCACAGATGGAGCGGTGTGGTTTGCAAGAAGATTGTCAAATGCTCACCTTCTGGGATCTCCTCGAGACCCTTATCAGCGGAAGCCATGATTGCGGGTTTTGATGTGAGAATCTAGATCGCAGAGCTGAGCCTGGGATCTAGAAGTCGCAACGATTGATTGAGGGAGGTGGGGTGGGAAAAATGCGCAGGTCCTCTTGGAGAGACTGCGACGATGCGAGTGCTGGTTGTGGTGTGGAAACTAGATGCCAAAACTCCCGAGAACGAGAGTTGGAATGGATCTAGTGGAATTGGTGTGTATGGTTGTTTATGTGTTTGAGGTGGTTTGATGGTGGAAAGGGATTGGGGGTTGGGGAGGGTCGACATTTAATATCATGGAAAATAATTTTTAAGTCGACGCTAACACAAACCTGCCTTATGTCAGCGAGTAATCTCTCCCACCAGTCCCACCCCACCCTCCACCATCCCATCCCTCCTCTCCACTACAGCTGTACCACTGCCAGTACCGGTACCTCTACAAGTACCTGTCCTGTCCTGGCCCTATACCACGCCACATTCTCTTTCCTTTGGTTGTTCCGTCTGTTCAACTCTGAGATTTAAACCGTCGACCTGCTAGTGCAATTACTCATTGAATCAGTGGCAAGGCCGTTTCTCGTGTCACTCATTGGCGTTTCCATTCCATTGTTCTTCCGGCTTTCTAGCGCCGCTTACCATTGCCACGAAAAACATTTTTCCTGGAGCCTTCCAGCGAACATTCAGCGGCAACATTTTGCCTCTCAGCCTCAGCCTCAGCCTCAGCTACGCGGCCTTCAGGACCAACACTGTTGTACGCTCTCTTTTTCTGACGCAGAATCAGGTATGAAGGCGGCGAAGATTCTAGGTGACCTTGGTTCATCTAAAGCTCTGAACATTCGGCCTAGTGGCGGCGTTGGGATTGGGGTTGACTCACTGGACGTGCCTCGAGAGGAGTCATCTCTTTCGATCCCTCCCCATATATTAGGCGCTAAACCCCTGGGGAACAAATACACAGCAACAAGCGATGCCAAAGATTCCATTGGCTATTTTCAAATATTCCCTGACGAGGTTTTAGCCCTCTTTCTGGAGTATCTTGAAGCGCCACAATTACTTGTACTTGGTTCGACCTGCAAGTTTATGTATGCCTTTTGCAGATCAGATGATATCTGGAAGGCGCTGTTTATTGAGTAGGTCCTTTTTATTTATTTCACATGTGCCAGAGGGGATGGATTACCTATGTAGAAGCTGTATCAAGACTACCCAGAGGCACGATTAGAGCCTGAGCGGAGTTTACTATGGGTGGCCTCGATGATCATGCAAAGCTTCCAGCCTGCGGAGAGACCGATGACATATATTTTGTTTCATTTCAAAGGTTGACTCGAATGTGTCATAATGTGAGTCTCAGCAGATCTACAAAATCGTCCGCGAGAACCGAGACTTTGTAGTAACAGCGGTGTCATTTAAACCATAAACCTGTAGTTCAAACACAATCGAAGGTCAAGTGATGACACTCCTTGAACTCGCGTTTCCTTTGCTAGTTGTGGTGATCATTTTCAAAGGAATTTTGCTAATTAGTCTCCCAGATCACCACAATCCAAATCCGGCTCCTTCACATGGCGCGGCACCTGGCGCTCCACGCTTCTCGGCCTAAACCATGACCAAGTCTCCCGAATCCAATGCAACACCGTATTCTCAGACGTGCTCTACCGACCCTTCCTATGCACACACACGTCCCTAGCACGATTTGCCTCCAACATCCCTCTCGCAAACACCATCGCACGCCTCGAGAACCTCTCACCAACAGAGTTCTCAGAGAGCTGGAGCAACAAGCCCTTCATCCTCACCAAACCAGTCCGAGAATGGCCCGTCTACAAATCATGGCATGTAAACAGTCTTTTGGATCAGTATGGAGATGTCAAGTTCCGAGCTGAAGCTGTAGACTGGACGCTTAACACCTATCTGAACTATATGTGGGATAGCAGTGATGAGAGCCCGCTCTACCTGTTCGATCGAAGTTTTGTCCAAAAGATGGATCTCCAGGTTAGCAAAACGCAGCCATCGCCGTCATACTGGATCCCAGAATGCTTCGGCCACGATCTCTTTTCTGTGCTAGGAGATCAGCGACCAGACGATAAATGGCTCGTCATGGGTCCCGCACGGAGCGGCTCGACATATCACAAGGATCCCAATGCTACCAGTGCTTGGAACGCCGTCCTGAAAGGCTCCAAGTATTGGATTATGTTCCCGTCGAATGCTTCGAGTCCGCCACCGCCGGGCGTCTATGTATCGCAGGACCAGAGCGAGGTTACGAGTCCGCTGAGCATTGCAGAATGGTTACTAGGATTCCACGCAGAGGCTCGGAAGACTCCAGGATGTGTAGAAGGCGTGTGTAAGGAAGGGGAGGTCTTGCACGTGCCGAGCGGATGGTGGCATTTGGTCGTGAATCTGGATGCTAGTATTGCCATTACTCAAAACTTTGTGCCCAGGAGCCATTTAGCGGGAGTTCTGTCATTCTTGAGAGATAAGCCTGATCAGGTTTCGGGATTCAAGAAAAGCGTTACTGATCCTTACGGCACTTTTGTCGAGGGTATGCAAAGTCAGCACCCTGAGCTGCTGGAGCAAGCTTTTGAAGAGCTGAAGAGGAAAGCGGAGGGTAAGAAGCGGAAGTGGGATGAGGCGGTAGGTAAAGAGAATGGTGAGAATAGTGGTGGTGGATTTAGCTTTGGCTTTGGAGATGACAGTGATGAAGAGATACCTTGACCAGACACAAAATTGTATGTAGTAGGACATAATTTGTATGCATGCATTCCGATTTGGTATCAAGTCTGCTCTCTAAACTCCCCCTATCAAAGCCCATAACCATCCAGGTCTATGTACGTGAAGACCAGATATTGAAGGTCAGGAGCCAAAATAACTCCAGTGATAATACACACCCCGATGAACTCCCCATGCCCCCCTACCCATCCATGCAATATGCTCAAACGCCAAGTTCCACCTCCCGCCCCTGCCCCTCACTTCTTCTGCGCCCCAAAATTCGTCCGCACCTTCTTGGTATCCCTCTCTCCCTCACTATCCTCCCCAACCTTCTTATGCTTCTTGCTATTCCCCGCTGCGCCCGCCCCCGTCCGACTCGCCGAAGTAGCACTCGTAGGCGTAGCATGATTCGAGGCACTATCACCCTTCACAAAGCCCGTAGAAACTGGCGTAGGAGCCGCCGCAACGGGCGTCGATTGAGCTGTCGGGGCCGGTGAATCCTGTTCATTCACAAGAGCGTCAGTTTCTCTGCTAGCACATTACAACTGTCCTCACGAACCATCCAGCCATCCAAATCATAACACATCCAAACCAAAGAAAACGAGTAGTATAGTATATAAATAGCAAGAGCTCAAAACAAGGACAACACAGCACACAGAGTAGAAAGAACAAGCAAAGAACCACAACCACGTACCAAATCCGTCCTAAAACTAATACTACTCCTCGTAAACACGCGATTCATATCCTGCGCCTGGCCCCTCCTCCTGCCCCCGCCCGGCGCCACGCTCGAGCCCTTCGTATACGCATCGAAGCCCGTGATGATGTTGCCCTGCGGCGTGTCCTCCAGGTACTCCGTCTCCTTCTTGTAGATTGCGTCTTCGGTGGCCTGCAGGTTGCGCTCGAGCGTCTGCCGCTTGGCGAGCAGCGCTTTGAGCC
>QGMG01000868.1:0-16384 GCA_007825325.1 Lachnellula cervina
CCAAACTCTCCAGGCAATCTGTCGTGTGCCGACGCCCGGCTTCCTTCGAGGGCCTACTCGAGTTGGTTGGTACTGAAGGAACACTCTACAGTACTCGTCCATCTTCCCTAACGTCTCTCAGTTCTTGTTACCGTACCTTACCTTTGCGTCAGACAGCGTTGTATTGAACATTGTATTCTGTGCCCATAGGGAAAGGAAGAGCTTTGGCAGAAGAAGAGAAGGAAAAAAGAAAAAGAAAAGAAAAGAAAAATCGACCTCGACATCACAGAACACATTCACAGCAACTCTGCCAGTCAAATAACTGCTACGGCATAACCTGCAGCCCATAGGATCACACTGATAGCAAGCTCCAACCCTAGTCAATCACTACAAAGTCAGGGTTCGAGGCCCAGCCACAACGTCCACCAGTTCTATCCTTAGCCATAGCCTTGTGCTCCTGTGTTCCCTTCATCTTCACCTCCACCTTCACCGTCTTACAACCTGAAGCTCTCTCTCTACTCCGTAATATCTCAACCTGCCGAGGACCGTCTTGCTGTTCTTCTATCATTCATTCTTGCTTGATTTTCCCACATCTAAACAATCCTATTGTTGTCTTGTCCTGGTCCGAAGCAGCAGCCAGCCGTAGTCTCACGACCGAAACCCTGGGATTGTCTCGCGATAGCGTTCCTTCAGGCCCCCAGCCCAGCCCCAGGAACGCAAACCTCTGTGCGACCGCGCGCGACAGTATCATGCCCCATCCCATGCGACAAAATCTTCAAAGACATCTCTTACCATTATCAAGAAGTCCGGGCAGGAATGCGATCAATTGACGGTCCTGGATCTAGACGCCTACCTTTGCGAATCCACACAACTCCTCGCTCGTCCCCTCTGCGGAGGTAGGCGGGCGTGGCAGTGGGAATCAGTATGGGAATCTATTCCTCCGCACCCCCGGCTCGAGAGTTCTACCAAGACAAACCGACCTTATTAGTCTGTTGGTGGTGTACGGTTTTTGCTGCCTTCATTATCATTGTTCGAGTATGCGGCAGGTTCATTCGATCGGAACGCTTGTTCAAGGAGGACTGGATGGCATTTGTCTGCATAATACCGCTTTTCCTACGAATGGGAGTGGTTCATGTGGTACTCCTGTATGGGACTAATAATACCATCACGACGGGCCTCAGCGATCAGGAAATCTATCACCGGTCGATTGGTAGTCGGCTCGTCTTGGTCTCGAGGATCTTCTATGCAGCAACGTTGGTGTAACCTTGGAATCTGTCAGATATCATTTTACTAACTATATTCAAGGCTTTGGATGCTCAAACTCACAATCAGTGAGTTCTTTAAGCGACTGATATCCAGCATCTGGAGAGAATCCCATGAACGAGTACTCATATTTATACGATGGTTCTTCCTCATTACATTTGTTTCTGTAGTGATAGCAGACATCGCCGAGTGCCAGCCATTCACTCATTACTATCAAGTTGTGCCAGATCCAGGACCAAAATGCCGACAAGGCTACGCCCAACTATTAACAATGGGAGTTGCCAATGTCATTACAGACCTACTGCTCGTTCTCTTCCCAATTCCCATCATAATCCGATCGAAAATGGGGTTGAAAAGGAAGATTCAGTTGGTTCTTCTGTTCGCCGGATCTCTTCTACCAGCGGGAACAACGCTCTTCAGAATCCCCAATATCGTCGATCGGCATGGCAGTCAACAGTATCGCTCGCTCCTTGCGTCAGTCGAGATTTTGTTTGCGACCGTAATTGCAAATTCCTTAGTTTTGGGGTCTTTCATCCGGGATAGAGGAGTCAAGAAACAAAGATGGAAGTTTGGATCGATGAGCGACAGTATCGAGAGGACGGCGAGTCGACGGGGCACAGTCACGAGGCAGTGGGGAAGTGATGAGGATCTTGTACGAGACTTGGGGCTGGGCGTGGACCCTGAGCTGAGAGGAGCTACGCCAACCCCTCGACCAGCTCCCATGGCTGTGGCAGGCAATCTTCCGGTGGTAAAAGGGCATGCAGCGAGTATTTCGAGGGACTGGCAGTTCCCCGGGGGAAGAAGCGAATCGAGCGACGAAGTCGACTTAATGAAATATCACGACGGTGGCCACAGTCCTGGGGATGTCTCGTCACTGATTACTCCGAGAAAAGTCTCCTTCTTTGATGTGGGTGGTCTGTTAGACGATGATCAACCTACGAGGATCAGTTCGTCGAGAACGACTGATACAGACGGGGGGAGTTCGACTCGGGGTCCCCTATATTCGACTTGGTCATATGAGAATGGCCTATCTCCTGCGCCAGCCCGAAAAGGATCTTCGGCTCTATTGCAGGATATAGGGGGCTTGCTCGGTCCGAGGAAGAAGCAGGAACCTCGAAGTTACGAGTTGCAGACGATACTGCAAGAGGAGTCTTCCCATACTCCACCTGAACCACACGGACGTTCAGCAGCAATCCAGCGGCAACAAACGACGCTATCTTTACAAGATGTTGGAGGACTCCTTAAATAATGGGCTTTGGAGGAATGATGAGCTACGATGTTCACGTGTACTTTTTATGTGCGGTACTTAGCGATACAGGGAATGATTAGGACGGGGAGTTTGGCGTTGAGGGCCTGTGATGAAAGATGTCACATCATACGGGCTGTAATTATGGGAGTATCGGAGGGGTTCTGGATGTTATATACCACAGCGGTTCATCGCTAGCTTTGAACTCTCTATGACTTGGATGGATAGATCTGATCAATGGAATGGAATGGAATGAATAAGATGAAATGAAATGAACTTTCTAATCAAAGAAGTTGTTGAACAATGCATCTGTGACTACCGCCGGAGTATTTGATTCTCTACAAGTATCTAATCTACTATAATATTTACCCCGCCTCCTATCAAAGATATCGAATTACGATATACGATAGTCCATAAAACCAACATCGTAAGCTGCTTCTGATTGGGCATGAATGTTCCAAGTGGATGGATGCTAGATTGAGATGGCGAATCTGGAACATGATCGCAATTTAGGGTGAGACATTTCTAGTACGGACAGAGTACCTACAGTAGGTAGTAGTGAAGTGAAAGTAGCACAGCACCAAAAAAGTACGGACTAGTATAGTAAGTAGCCTCAGCCCCAGCCCAGCCCAGCCATAATGGTGCTCAACACAGCCTCACCTCTCCAACATAACATAACTTCACTCTACTTCACTCTACTTCACTTCTTCTTCTATCGTTCAGCACAGCAGCAGGATATGGAGACTTTACTTCTGCACGCGTAGCAGATACTGTCCTCTCTTTTCGTTCGTTAATCAATTATCATTTTTATGCTGTTTTATTGTTATTCTTGTTGCTATTATCGTAGAATCCCTCGCTGCTGTACTGTACTGTACTGTAGGAGCTGGAGGATTCTTGAGCCAACATTTTCAGCATCCTTTCCCCCAAATTCACCAGAGTCGAATCCAAGACCTCGTACAGTAGGTAGAAGGTAGCCAGTCCTACCCGCCCTATCCAGCCTACCTAGATCGCACGCCCACCATGGCTGAAGTCGAAGAACCTCAGTTCACGTCGCTCTCGGCGCGCATCGCGGCTCTGAACCAACAAGGCGTCGGGAAGAGTCTGGGCGCAGTACCAGTACCCCAATCGACTGGCAAACGACCTCCTCCACCTCTGCCCTCGTCCTCTTCAACCCGACCTGGTATACCCTCCAGAGGCCAAACTACGAACAATCCTCCAATATCCACCTACGGCTCATCCTCTTCCAAGCAGGCCAACAACCTACCTATCGGCGTGAGAGGCACTGCACTTCTTCCTCCACCTCCAGTCGATCGCGACCAGTCCCAATCCCAATCTCGATCCCCATCCCAATCCTCGAATACCAACAATGCTAGAACACCCCCTCTGCCAGCCCGGCGGGGCCCTCCTCCGCTGCCTACGCGCAAGGACTCGCAGCCTTCTCCCGCCCTCCCCCCTCGAAAGAGCTCTACACAATTGGTCAGGCGTGGATCAAACGAGTCGACAATGTCATACAGCTCTGCAATATCGAGCATGTCCTTGAGTCAGGCAGGATCTACAAACACCAATGCTTCCTCGGTGGATTCTGCGAGAAAGCTTCCGCCAGCCTTGAACCAAGCAAAGCTCCCACCTTTGCCCCCCAGCCGGCGTGAGCGAGAGCAGACGGAAGCTGAGGAGAGGACCAATCCTCCAAAGGTGCCCTTGACTTCGATCAAGTCGTCTCCCAATATCCCCATTCGAAAGCCTCCCGCCGTCGACCGTGACTTGCCTCCCAAGATGCCTCCTAGACCCAGCGAACCACCCAGGATGCCGTCAAGACCCACCAACTTCAACAACTTCCAGGAAGAGGAAGAGGAAGAGAAACCACCTCAACAACCTCCCAGGAGACTTCCGCCCCCTAACTCTACAAGATCTGCACTCACCATGGGGTTCGGTAACAGGTCCAACGAAACACCGAATCCCGGCCCTCGACCTGCACCAACATTCACGAGAACACCAGGCCCTGTGGTCCAAGAACTCAATGACCGCAATTTTGACAGTGTGGTTATGACTGGCAGGGCGGTCTTTGTGGACTTCTATACCACTTATTGTAAATACTGCGTCGAATTGGATCCTGTGTGGAAGCAAGTAGCTGAAGATTTCTCATTCGCCAGCGACAAGTTGGTATTTGCAAAGGTCGACGTTGGGAAGTACAAGACGTTCTTGAGCAGGTTTGGTATTCAATCATATCCCACCCTGCTCTTCTTCGATGGCCAAAGCGAGACACCCCAGAAATATCAATTCGCTAGGCAGGCAAAGTATCTGAGGGACTACGTGGAAGAGCAGACAGGCATATCCGCCGACGATGCGCCCAAGTCAAATGGTGTTCCGCCACCCATCAATATGAGTTCTAAGCCATCCCGGAGCCAGGTCCAAGCTGTTCAGTCTCGGCCTGCACCTGCTGCTCCTTCTACTTCTGGGTGTCTAATCTGCAGAGATTTCTCTGGTCCAGATCAAGTTGCAGCCCAGCACCCACGCCATTCTCTTCCTCAAACTGGAGATGCCACCGGCTACTTAGCCAAGGTTCTTTGCGGTCCATTCACGTCTGCCACTGACAAAGCACGCGCGATATTCACCTGGCTCCATCACAATATTGCATACGATACGGCAGCATTCTTTGGTAATAGAGTCAAGCACGTTGATCCAAAAGACACAATTGCATCGGGGCTTGCGGTCTGTGGTGGTTATGCCGGTGTCTACACCGCCATTGCACTCAAAGCCGGTCTGGAGGCGGTCATGGTGACGGGGCACGGCAAAGGCTATGGGTACACGGCTCTCCAACCCGGCGAGCAATGTCCTCCGTGCAATCCAGCAGGTCACGCCTGGAATGCTGTTCGGATTGATGGCGGGGAGTGGAAATTACTTGATTCTTGCTGGGGTGCTGGCAATGTTGGCAATCAAGTCTTCAACAAAAAGTTTACCCCGAGCTACTTCACCATGTCGAACGACGACTTTGGGATAAAACACTTTCCTCAGGACCGTAATCATTTCTTCCGGAGTGATGGAAGCGTTCCGAGCTGGGAAGAATACTACCTTGGTGCGGCCCGCGCCGAACCCTTGCAAATATACGGCTCTGTTGAGGATCACGGGATTTCACCGGTTTCGATTACACCACCACAGAAACGATTACCTATAAATGGAGAGACTGTGCGTTTCCAATTCAGCAAGGTGTGCGAGCATTGGGATTTTGAGAAGAATGGAGAAGGGAAACCGTACCCCCTTGTATTGAAGATCAATGGGCTAGATGGGAGGAAAGAAGATTATGTCGCAATGGAGAATAATGATTTCTGGTGGTGGGCGGATATTTCAGCGAAGGATTTGGGTGCTCCCGGTCAAACAGTCAGCTGTTATGCTGTTACTTCAGTCAATGGAAACGACGCCCGGGGCATGACGAGAAGAGAGTATCTCAACAAGAAGGGAAGGTCTGGGATGGGTTTTGCTGGGGTTTGTGCCTGGGAATTGGTATAGGTGTTTGTTAGGATACCCCTTGTGAAAATAGCGACGAAATAAATGACTGTCACACTGTAGGGACACGCTGTTCAGAGCTTATTTACTGCTGGCAATGAAATGTGGTGTGCCAGCCAACTCCCTTCCTTGACCTCAAGGACCCCTATATCCATTCCTCGGTATCTAACTGCTTCTTATGCAGTAATATCAAAACGCCAACCTAGTAATGTCTCGTACTCCAATGTGCCCTATAGTATTACAGGATCGTCGTCAATAACATCTGAAGTCTCAATAGTGAGATATCGGTGCTGTTGTCTCATTTGTAGACAGTGATGTTGTCGTCTCAATCAATGAGACCTTCCGAGTCTTTGCTCCATTCGCATAAGTTTGTGTAGCTTTTGTCTTGACCTTTGGAAGTCCTCTTTACAGTCGGCATAGGGGAGAAGGCTTTCCATAGGCTCATCAGAGAAAGGCGATTCTTCAACCTCTTCCCCACGCATGTCGTGAAACTTGTACTTCCATTTATTCCAAGAACCCTACGCATTGACATTCCATCAGTATATCATCTCATCTCAGCCTGTGAAGCAATTCACACAACTTACATTCGCCTTCCTAAACTTCTCGACTCGACGAAGCATGGGAACCAACTGCGCATCGTACTTCTTCTCGGCCGCTAACGTGAGCCCGGCCTTGGTCCTGGTCTTGGTCTCTTCAACCAGCTCCTGCGCGGCCAGACGCTGGATCTCAACCTCGCAAGGATCCGCCAAGGGGCCCATGGCCATAGCATAGCTGTATACACGTCTGCTGAAACAGTCTTCCCATCTGATATGATATTCCACGTGGAACATCTCAGCAATACAGCGTTTAACCCGGATCGTCTCCGCGAACGGGTTCCCCAGGAGGACATGGAAGAAATGCGCCCACAGCTCCTCGCTCTTCAGGATATCCTTGCCGAGGTTCTTCTGCAGGAGCTCTTGGATCTGGCGCTGGATGAAGTGTTGCTGTGGGCTGGGCACGTGGCAGTATGTTGTGCAGCTGCTTTCGAGGTAGCGGCGCAGGACGGCTGTGTCTCCTCTCGTGGTGTGGTTGTTGAAGAGAAGTCTTCCTGGCTTTCGCATCTGTGGGTTGCTGGATTAGCATTGAGCTGGCTCATACATATGCTACAAAGTGATCCTTACCTTGAAGGCGAGGCGGCGCATGGGTGGGTGGTCTTGAGGGTGTGTGGACAGAGGAATGGATGCCGAGTGTTGATGGATTGTTGAGGAGGCAATGGAAGATTTCTGACATGACCGGATTCAGGTTGTGAAATGTCGAGGGGGGATTTCTTGGTTCAGATTGAATTTGCTAGCTTGTTTCTATTCACTTCAGATTAAGGCCAAGGAGGCTATGTATTGCCAAGTAGGAACTCGACGATACATATGCCAAAGCTTCACTGTTGAGCTACTTCCATATATCATTGTAGGTATTTATGGATGAGCTAATACTAGCCTGAACTCAGTTATATAAATTCCAGGCAAAGTATAATTTTTAGTAGCATATCTTCGAGACAACACACTGAAAGGTACCTATGTAGTTAGTTCTATATAATACATGTGCACATTCCAATTGGGTTCATGTTCATGCTTGCTTCCCCCTGGCTTAAGCGAGGATGCGTGGAGGGAGAACCCAGGGGTTGTCTTGGCTTCAGTGTGTCACTTCAATCGCACTTCATTCGTATTATCAACTTCAACCTTTAGTTACCGAATGTCACGAATGAGCAACTCTTTCTGGGGATTTGCGCTAAATGCATAGTCGTGAAACATAACATACTGAAAGGTTGAAGTGGCTGCCACCGCTACGAGAATAGTTATACTGCCCCCTGCCATGCCGACCAACATTCATGATCTTAAGTTGCAGCTGGTATGATATCAGTTCTAATCTCGAAGCACTATAATTTGGTCACAAATAAAGTACAAAATCGCAGTGCTGCAGGTTCCCGTCCCAAGGTTGCACGAAATCGCAAAGTGAGGTTTGGCAATCTTCTTAGTTGACCCCATCAGGCCTGCAACTTCTCCCAATTCCTTAAGACTTTCTGTTTTCGTTACGTCTATCTTCATGGATGTTATACCTGGGTCGGCAGTGAATTGGCATGAGTCTACCCTGCACAGTCGGTGCCCAAAACACGCGTCTCCTTCAACCACTTCTCCAAAAAGGAAACGCCGAATTACGACGATGAAGATATTCCATCAGCCTCTCCTTGTAGCGTTTGCACTATTTTCTTTTGCTTTACCGTCACTCGGGGCCGCCGATTGCCCCACGGGTCTGTCGCTCTGCTCACCACCAGGCGCAACGAACCTTGACATCCCGCAAATCGGTAGCCCCGAGTTCGAAAGCCTCTACACCGACCTTCTCCATTCCCCCCTTCCCCCGCCAAAGCGCTCCAGGGCAGACGAAGGCACGGCTTCACTATGCTGCATCACCTCTCTCTCCTGCCTGGCGATGCCCACCCTCGCTCTCCCTTTCTGCTACGACAAATTCACCACCAACTTCTACCTCCCTGACACGAGTTTTGGGACACTGAGCTTGGGAACGTATACCTCTTGCTTGGGAGACTTTTCAGACCTGAAGACGGGGGATTACACCTTGAAAAACGGGACCAAGGGGAATATATATAGCGACAACCCCTCTGCAAAGCCGGATACCTCGACGCTGGTTCTCCCAACACAGTTCACGTCATCGGGTGTTGGGCCAGCGATACCCGCCAGCGCTCTGGGGGGAGCAATGACCTGGAGCACATTGTCTGCGACCACGATACCACCCTCTACGCGTTCCGAGAGTGTTGGGACGCAAACATTTCTATACCCGGAGACAGTTAGCATCACGGTTTCAGGCACCCCACAGCAGAGTGAGGTAGCTGTGACGTCCTTCGAACTGTCTACAAGCTCTGCGACGACCATCGAGGGGACAACTGTCAAAGCGACAACGTTGCCGGAAGCAGTTACGACGGCCACGGCCACGACTACGACGAAAGTTGGCACGTCGAGCTCGGGTGTAGGTGTGACTGCTTCCGCTTCAAGCAAAAAGAGCACAGCAATGCGGTTTTCGGTGGAAAGTTTGAGTATCAGCAGTATGCTTGCGCTTGCTCTTGTATTTTTGATCGATTGTTAGGAACAAGAATCGCAACGAGGCAACGTGGGTTTTGTTTTTCGAGGGTTAGAGGGCTATAGCGTTGCTTAGAGGATAACCATATCCACATTAATAGCTTGGGCACGGGGAATTCACGACTCGGGTCTACTAAGGTCGACTCTGTTCTCTTGTTCTTTCTTTTGACAATCGTTTACTTTTTATAACACGAGGCCGGGCTTGGTGTCGTTCTACTAGAAAGATACCATATTCCATTAAACATGTGTTAGGACAGGAATGAGTGGGCATTGCATGATATATTCGGTCCAAAGTTCCTTAATAGGATTTCTTTTCTTCTTTCTACTTCATACCTTTCAACATTCCCTCTTCATGGCAGTTTTACATTTCTTCCACGTTCTGCTTCAACCAAGTCTCTCGGCAACAAGCCTCTTCAAATCTTCCTCCGTCAACTCCTTGATACCGAGAAGTTCATTATCCGTCTCATCATAAGCACAACCGTATACATCACCAGCAAGTGCTGTAGATACAATAATCTTCATGATAGTCGGCATGCTGAAATCGCCAGCGCTGACCCCATCTAGACCTTCCTTCAGAATCGCACTTGTCTGAGCCGTACTGATTTCCCACTTTATGTCCGGCCTCAGGCCTTGCGCAATTCTCAATATCTTGTTCTGCGTCACGATTATCTCGGAAGTGCGCACGATCTTGTTCTTGGTAGCCGCAGAGTTCTTCAATATCCCAACAATAGCCTTCCCTACATTTGGGAGAGAAGTTGAACTCATCCGATTGTCACCCCCGTCATACAAAGTTACCTTGTGGTTGGCAAAATTAAATAGTATGGGTTTAGCAAACAGAAAATCCAAGAAGCCACCACAAGCGAGGACAGTCCAAGTTATCTTTCCAGCCTCCGCCTTCTCCTGCACATACTGCCTGACCTTGGCCATTGAAGAATAGACGGGGAAGGCTTCGAGTTTGGGATTCGTGGTGCAGTTCCCGTACTCGGAAGGAATAAACCGCTTCACGCCGGCAGCGATAGCGGCGTCGATGAGGATTGTCTGGCCTTCGGTTGCTGTACCACTCACAGTGGATACGAGTGCATCGATGCCCTGGAGCGCGGCAGCCAAAGACTCCACAGATGCGTAGTCTACTTCGATGACTTTGACGCTGGGGTCGTATGCGCCTGGTTTCTTGGATCGGGTGAGAACAGTGACTTGGAATTGTGCGTCCGCGAGGGCTTTAACGACATGGGGGCCAACATTGCCGGAAGCCTGATGAAGATGTAAGTTGTGTCTTTTTACGCAATCTTGGATCTTCTTACGCCGGCGACTGCAACTGATTTTATTTCTGACATGGTGAAGCAAGAAAGATGAAGTTTGCACTTTTATGTCTGGGTTGATGTTGATTCGACGTTTTGGGGGACCGGATGAGCTGACTTGATAGTGCTTTGGGAGCATCTGTTAGCAGAGAGACGCATTTCCTTTATACTTCTGCAGTTAGGTTAGTCCGGGTATCCATTTCATTCATTTCTTAGCAATTCAGATTCCATGCATATTCTACGGATTTTAAGCATGTCTCACTGTGCAAGCAACACTTTCCCGCTCGTTTTCCCGCATATCCCGCACACATCCCGCACCCCACCCCGCCGCCACCCGCTTTCATATATCATCCAACCCCGCCGGTCCCCGCACCTCCTTCTCTATCAACCAACGCACAACACGGCCTCTCTACATCGGTCTGCCTCCAATCACTTACTGTGATGCCTTTTGATCGCCGTGCATTGATTGCCAATAAAGCTTGCACTCGATGCAGCACGCAGAAAAGGCGATGTGACAGGGCGCTTCCAGACTGTGGACTCTGCAAACGGTACAGGAGCGAACCTTGTTGACTCGTATAGTATAACATCGCTAATCCGGATTTTAAAGACTCCATCAACCATGCAAGTATGAAATGTCCCGGGTAGGATCTTCGGGTCCAACTCCCTCGCCGTCCCCGAAGCCTACAATATCTCTTCGTTCAATCCCATTCACGCTAGACCACCTTAAGGACGCTATTATCCAGGAACTTGTTCCCATCACACCTGAAGATATCTTATTATCTTACTGCCAGGCAATCGAGCCATGGTTTCCAGTTATTTCAATCTCTAGGCTACGCAGCCGACTCCCACCAACGTGGGACGAGGCTCCTCTGGACTTTGCATTACTCTGCTTGTGCATCCTCCTTATCACAGCCACCCCACCATCCTCTCCAGACTTTGAAGGTAATGCTTCTGAGTTCAAGTCCAGGTATCTCTACATCAAGAGTAGTTTGGCTTCAATCGAAGGACTTGGTGTCAATTCGTTTCTGGTCGTCCAGTCCAGGATTTTAGTAACTCTTTTCGAGGTTGGACACGGCTTCTACCCAGCAGCCTATATTTCAATTGGAGCCATCATCAGAGCCGCAGATGCACTGGAGATTCGTCCATGGGTAGATGCATCACCATCTGCCTCTTTGAATGAGGAAGAAAAAAGGGAAGAGACGACGTTGATTTGGGGTGGAATTCTAATCCTGGACCGGTGAATCTCGTTTGGCAAAGCTCAAGGTTAGTGTCATTTACTTACTGCTTGTAGATATATCGCCATCGAATCCGGGTCACAACCTCCTATCACTAGCTCACGGTCCCTGTCTATCCAGGATTTCCTGAAGCCCGCCCTCTGTCCGACTCACGACCCAAATCAAGACCGCACAGACTCCATTTGCCGCCTCTCACGCCTCATCGAAGCCTCCTCCCTTCTTGAAAAGATCCATATCACCCTCAACAGCTCCTCGATAGAGCACGAATTGAACATCGAAGAGCTGATCTTGACTGTCCAGACATTAGTCGTTCTCCAGGGGATCCTAAACCAGGAAGTCGGGGATGGAACCTACCTCTATTCTGGAGGATTAAACCTTTGCAACGTGTAAGCTACCAAGCTTTTAATTTTGAGGTTATAGGTGTGCATATTGATGTTGACGCAAAATAGTGCTTTGCTTCTCGCGTTCGAGCATGGGAGCAAAATCCCACCTCTTACTTCTGGTGCAACTGCAAATTGCACTTCTATCGCCGATACGTCCCTTATCTCCATCATCAACACTGTAACTAGTGTCGTTGAGCTTTTCATGCTTGATATGCGACCCATTAACTTCAACCTCATCCCACCATTTGTCGCATTTCTGGTATTCAAAGCCGCGGCGAATGTAACGCAAAGGCTGTTGTTAGATAATGACTCCGGCGAAGATTTGAAAAGGTTGAGAATCCTAAGGAAATTCTTGGAAGCTATGGGGAGGCGGTGGTTGAGCTATGGTGAGTTGAGCAAGATAGTCCCGAAGCCTGTTCAGTTGGCTAAACAGATTTGTGTAGAGCGTTACCTAAAGGTTCTCAACGAGGATACAACACCACGGCTACTGAAACTTTTAGAGCAAGGATAGGTGATAGTACTATATCAATCGTCAAGCATTGATAGAAGCCTTGAACTCCCAACTCATCAAGTGCCTCGTGAAATTATATTTTCCAATGCTGGCACGAGTCGCCGGCACAGACTGAATTCTGGAGATTCTAGCATTAGACGCTTAGCATTACCAACCAGGGTGTCGAAGTACATTTCTGGTTTGGGGCGTTCGATGCTGGAGCTAAGATAGACATAGCCAGCTGCAAGTTGCTGACCAGCGGCTATGTGTTGTTCTAAATTCTTACTCTGATGGTTTCCAACTTTGAAAAGATCGGCACATGCTATTTCTATCGTGAGGAATGGACCATGCTCCCGAATTCATCTTTGGTAAAGTAGGAAGTGCAAGGCGGGAATCATCACACTTTTTGGCGATATGGAGTCAGCTCTACCCTCAGGCCTGGGATTAGTGATCTTGCCCGAGGAAGAGCGCTTATCGCGCTTGAAGCCCAGATGTAAGGGGCTGACGCTGGGGCTGAGGGCCTAATAGCCCGGAACCTTAAACTACCGCGCTCCCCTCTTCCCATTTCATTTCATCCCATCCCATCCCATCCCCCATCCCATCATGTCAGCCCCGGTGCGGTGCGGTGCCACCGGCCGAACGAGCTACTACTGGCCGTTACCTGACTTACCTCCGGATATCTAGGTAGGTACCTCCCCCATTATCCTATAGCGCCTGAGCCTCTCGTCCTTGGTCCGGTCCGGATGCGCATGACGAGTACGGTAGCTCTTGCTATGTATGGCCCCCAATAAGTCGTAGCATCGTAGCAGCTTCAGCTATTCCATCCTCTATCCAACTATCCATGTCATATTTCCTCTCCTCTTTTCCTCCGGGCTCTCCTTCATGCGCTCTGTAATCTCACGTAACGTTCTTTTCTTCTTGGTTATTGCTTTCCATCAGCTGCTTTACCTGAATGAAGCTCTGAATATTGCTAAGCCCGACTCTCCAAGGTTATCGCCGTAACTGCTCCGTTGCTGTGATTCTCCGATCCCTGTGGGTTCATAAATCCCCACCCCATGCACGGTAGCTTTTCAGCCCTGGGAACGACAGGGTCTTCTGTTCTCGACCAATCCCGGGCAATAACACGGGGAATCAGCATGGGTTATCTCGCTGACAAAATTGCTTGCTTTAACTTGAAGATGACTGATTCAGAAGATCGTCCTCTGCCAATGGTGGAGCCGTTGAAATATATACCCCTCCGCGCATCTCTTCGATTTCTCATCGATACCGCGGCCGACATCACCCCTCATAGAATCCAAGACCGACCACCAACGCAACCCAAGCTCCGCATTCCACGTTCCACAACAGGCTCCTTTGTGGAAAGTTTACTCCAAACACGAACTATGGCGCCTGTCCAAAGCCAGGATACGCCCCAGCGAGCGCCGCAAGTGTGCTCCCACTGCAAGAGCATCAAGAAAGGGTGTGACAAGAAACTGCCAAGCTGCAGTCAATGTATCAAGTAAGTTATAATATGTCTTGGCGAGATTTCTCTATCTATTCATCCGCAAGTGCGTGAATTCGGGTGTTTCTCTCTGGTTTCTGTTCCGGGACATACTCTGACAACTTGCAGACGACGCGCAGTATGCCGGTATGGAGAACATCCAGATCCACCACGCTATGGGGACGGTATTGTCAATGCTTGCCAGAATATTGGTGTCAATGGAGCCGCTTCTACCTGGAACTCAATCCCTCAATCGGTACTAGGGAGATTAAACCCCGGTATCAGGCTCTCAATCTTGCTGATGAATTCGATCTCTGACGTCCTGTATTCTGACGCTCTCGGCCCAAACGAAGCACTGTCGACTATCTCTATAGATAATATTATTCACTCCCAGGTTTGCCATTTGATCAGAACAGACGGAAACTACATTGAGAGCGTGGCGTCTAAGCACTTTAAAGGCGTGCACAAGTGGCTTCCAATTATCTCAAAGAAGCGTTTCTACGACCGCCTTCAGTTCTTTCAATCACACCCTACAGCAGACTTTTCGATTCTGCTTCTAACAATGCATCTGATGGCGCAACAACCCTCCTCAGATCTTGATGTAAATCAAGATCGAGAAATGCTGTACCTTGCAACGAAGACACTCTTTACACAAGTCCAAACATTCATCCCATCGTCAATGTGCTTGGTTCAAGCCGGAGTCATCCTAGCCAGCTACGAGCGCGGACATGACAAGATTGAAGCTGCATACATATCGATCGGGACAGCTGCAAGACTTGCTTGTGCAATTGGAATCGACACTGCACAATGTTCTCAGGAACTCCAGGGAAGCGACATATGGTTTGATGAAGAAGAGGCGCTGGCTACTTGGTGGGGACTTACGATCTCCGATAGGTATGCTATTTTTTGTATGCAATTCCTGGCCATACTTATTAAAGCCATCCAGAAACATTGCATGCGACAATCGGATGAGCGGCCGGCCTATGGCTGCCAGGCCCATTCGCGATGAAGACTATCTGCCGCTAGAACCTGCTGACCTAGCAGGTGATATTGATTATTCAATGAGCCCAACGTTTCGCTATTTCGTCTCTGCTGTTTCTCTGCCGACTTTAGGCATGTTTGGCCGGGAAGCCCAGGCAACACACCTACTAGATAAAGTTAAGAGAGCCGTGGACTTGATGGAAACAGATGATCAGACATTCGTTACTCTTGGCTACGAACTTCAGACACTTTTGGGTAAGATAATAAGGCAGGTAGCTGAACAACGGACTAGCTACTGCGGTGCAACCCAGACTCTACTTGTGTATGATATACTTCATTCCCTACTAGACTATCACTAACAATAATTAGCGGTCTATACATTCTCCATCGTTTTGCTGTTGAGATTATGGGTGTTGAGAACCAACCAGAATGGGCAGAGACAATGAAAGTTACCTTAAATACTATTACTCGAATGACACTCGACATAGTGTATGGTTTCAACAAGGACACCCATACCTACCCCATCGAGGCTTTAGCGCCAGTAGTTCAACACGTTGCACGATGTGCACAGGAACATATCATGGCCTGCGATAATTTCCAAGACCCGCAGTGGCAGCAGGACCTAGAGGAGCTTAGACAACTTCTAAGATTTTTCAACACGCGGTGGACACTTGCAGGTGATACTATCCAACAACTACTTCGGACCTCAGCAACTGACAAATAGCAGGGCATGAGCTTCACGTCTTGGACAAAACAGTTGAGATGGCTATGGCATACTAAGCTGCATTACTCAACATAGTTACTGCAGGTGGCCATACATGAGTATATGGACAAATGCACTTCTTAGCACAGCTTTCAAACCGAAAGCTTCGTGAAGCGAAGAATACTCCCCAGAGTGCGGCCCCTACGAAAATACTATAATTTCCACCCACTCGCGGAAGGGGGCGATTTAGATGGGTCTTGAGAAAGAAGCCTCTGAGGCTATGGGGAAATTTGATGAATCTCTGACTGGGACACAAGAGATTGCGGCAAGGGATAACTAGACTTCGAATCCCGACGAAGTAGAAGGGCGGATCCAGGCGTTGGAAGGTTACAGCTCTAGGAATCAATATGTATCGCATTTAGAATCTTGACCAAAGAGAATTCATTTATACCCCGTAAACTACCGGTAGTTGCAATAAGTTGATGAATCAGCGCTGAGTCCTATTCCACCAACTCCTCGTACTCTTCAATAAACGAGAGAACAACTATTGTCTTCCACAATCTTAGAACTAAAGTTACACACGGCTGCTTTTGCTTCAAGGCATGAAAAGTCATCTTATCTTCCACCGTCCGCCGCTGACCGTCCGGGTCAATGCTCAAATTCTCCATAGTAGGGTAGGCGAAACCTACACATAGGCAACATT
>QGMG01000869.1:0-16354 GCA_007825325.1 Lachnellula cervina
ATAATAATGCTAGAATAGTTAATAGAATAAGAGCATCCCTTTATAATAAAGAATAAAGTATAAAAATTTATAAAGTGAAGCGATTTATAAAGTGAACTAGCGCTCGTGAATATAAAGCCATTTATAATATTATAAAGTGAAGAATTAACTTAAAATTTATAAATCTTTATAAATTGCAGTCTATGCTAGTAAGTCTATTTTAGTAGTAATAAACCTTCTAATTTCCAACTTATTGCATCTAATTCCTCTCTAAAAAGATATTATTTACTAGTGTTTATAATATATAAAGTTATTATAAAGTTATTATAAAGTTAGACTTATCTTATATATTAATAGTAAAGCTATCCCTACCTTCTTATACTCCTAGTAATTAAACTTTTTAAGGTTCCCCTCTACTACTTATCCCTTTTAGTATTAGCGCGCTTTATACTATAATTTATAAAGATTTATAAATATAAACGTGAATCAGCTAATTACTTTATGAATTCTTTGTGAAGAGCAAAATAGTATAAATACGAAGTATGAATCAGGGGTTTTAGTTCATTCTCTTTATTGTATAGACCTAGTTATCTAGCAAAAAGATGGAGGAGTTCTCGAAATTGGTTCTGCCCCTCTCCCTCTCCTCTTCAAGCTGGGAATGCTCCTCATAAAAGTAATATCTGTAGCCCTAAACCCCTATGACTACAAAATGTCCTCGCTTTTCCCCAGTCCAGGGACCCTAGACGGATCTGATTTTGCAGGGACCATTATTCAATTCGGTGAAGGCATCTCTCGCACTTATTTGAATGTTGGGGATCGAGTGTGTGGCGCTGTTCACGCGTCGAACCCCGAGGTTCCCCAAAATGGCTCGTTTGCGGAGTTTCTGGCTACATATGAGGATTTGATCTTGAAGGTGCCAAAAGATATGAGCTGGGAGGACGCAGCTGCGATAGGCGGTTGTGTGCACAGCAGTATTGGGTATTCGTTATTTGAATCGCTATGTGTTCCTGGACATCCTAATAAGCCTGCGGAAAAACCGGTGTATATGCTTGTGTATGGCGGTTCGACGTCGTGTGGAACTATGGCTATACAGCTGTTGAAAGCGTATGTGTCTAACCTCTAATCGCCACGTCCTATTTGTTTCTGACTGAGAAGTGGAATAGGGCCGGCCTGAAACCTATCACAACTTGCTCCCCCAAGAACTTCCCCCTTGTAAAGTCCTACGGTGCAGAAGCAGCATTCGACTACAGATCTCCTACCTGCGCAGAGGATATAAAAGCCTACACCAAAAACAGCCTAAAGTACGTCGTAGATACCATCGCCGAGTCTCAGACCCTAAAGCTATGCTACGCGGCTATTGGCCGCACAGGCGGCAAATACACAGGTCTCGAATACGTCGACAAGAATGCTGCGCTGAAACTGAGGAAAGTTGTAAAGCCAGATTGGGTACTAGGTATCTCTCTGACCGGGGGAAAGATTGCGCTACCGGGAGACTACGGGTCTGAAGCTGATCCAAAGAGAAAGGTGTTTGCAAAGAAGTGGTTTGAGACTATGCAGAGGTTGCTGGATGAAGGGACGGTAAAAGGTCACCCCGTAAGGGTGATGGGAGGTGGCTTTCAGGGTATTCTTGAGGGATTGGAGATGTTACGTAGGAAAGAGGTTTCCGGGGAGAAACTTGTTTATTATATTCCGGAACAATAACCAAATGAGGAGCGATTCAATAAGAACAAAACTAGTATTCGGCGTTCAATAGAGTGAATAAAAGGGCTTAATTTTGTATCAACCAAACATGGTTCTAAATATATAGATTACTATATTAAATGCATGCAAATAAGTATAAGAAAAATATAAATGTAATAGGCCTCTAAATGTCGTTCTTGCAATCGTGGGGAATAGAGGTCGAGATTAAAGAACCCGCGGCTTTCTTTCCTTCTACTCCTACTTTAGATAACCTTCTTTAAATTCCACTTATACTACATTAGCTGGCAGCTTCTATCTGTGCGCTGGAGATTGCATAGAGCCGCGGGGGACATGGTTAAGATAGCATATAGTGCCTATTATATGATTAAGAAGTGTTACTTAAAGAACTTAGCCGCTTGTTTTCGGGAATCGGGAGGGGTTCAGACCAGCTGGATTGAAATGTCTACTGGGGCACAACTCTCCAGAAGTCTTTATCTCTATTTCTCAAGATTGGCAGCTACTGCTCAACACTAAGAAGAGAGACCGAGCTGAAACCCAGAGTGTGTGCTGGAAATAATCATTGCACGTGACTATTCTCACGCTAACTCGGGTGAAAGATTTATAAGTGGCCAAAATAACATCTTTATAACACTTATTTGTAATTCCTCAAGTCCCGTGGTCTTGTTAGCGAGTGTAATTACATGATTCCTACATTGGACGTGTGAGTGTTATGTGCTTGCATGTGGTTACACAAGCCCTGTCATGTGGCTAATATTGCCGCTAAACTAATCTTTTTCCAACGTCAGCAAAAGAGTTCAAACTTCCTAACTACACCACACTATTCCACGACAACAATACAGCCTTCAAATATGTTGTGCGCCAAATGCATTTCCATTTTTCAGAATATCAAAAAGACTCCAGAAGGTTATCACCATGAAACTGTTGATGATCTGGTTAAAGCTGCTCATTTAGGCTGCAAGATTTGCATTTACGAAAATAAAATTCGCCAAGATTTAAGCATAGGTGTAGGCCGCCACGCCGCTCCAGAGAAACTTCTGCTGTTTTACCAGTTTGGCTTTACCTTTTCTCGGCATGATAATGTGACGGTGCTCAATTTTAAATTTAAGGTCTATTCTGAGGGAAACCCAGCCCATCTTGATTTCATTGGTGAGAATATGTTTCATATTCATATCCACACTAGTGAGATTATCCCTATACCTTCAGATTATCGAAGCATGCTCAAGTCGGCGAAGAAAGACCTGAAAACGAAGCCATGGCACGTTAGGCGCGAGGTTTTCCACACGAGAGAAATTCAATCAAATACCGGGAGTGAAGCCTCGATGAAGGTGGCAGAAGGCTGGCTCCGCCAGTGCAGGGAGAATCACAAGTCATGTCAGAACGTGTACGGGGACAGGAGATCTGGCTGGTACCCCAAACGATTAGTCGCAGTCGGAGATAATGACAACGAGATTCGCCTTGCGGTCCCAGCTGAAGAAAAGGCCATAGGAGTTTACGCTGCATTAAGTCATTGTTGGGGGAAAGACCCGTCATTTCTCACCCTGACTTCGGATAACTACGAAGAATTTCGGAACAATATTCCAGTAGCCGAGGTACCTAAGAGCTTTCGAGATGCAATCTATGCGTGTAGGCGCCTTGGTATTAAGTATATCTGGATTGACAGCCTCTGTATCAAACAATCCGGAAAGGGATCAGAAACCGATTGGCTGCATCAAGCAGCAGAGATGGAGATGATATATTTGAATTGCGATCTCAATTTGACTATTGTTCATGGTTCAAATCCCCATGATGGAGCATTCATGGATCGAAATCCGGATTTTCTGCAGGACTGTCAAATTTGGGCGCCAGTCTGGCCAAACATCTCATCAAGCGCAAGGACACTGCCAAGGGGTGTCAAAGTATGGCAGCGGTTTCGAGATAGACTTAGAAATCCATGGGAGGGTGTCCGCATAGTAGGCGGCCGTTATCTGCGAGAACACGTCACACCCGAAAAATTGCATTGGCATGTAATCTCGGCCTCTGGCTTGGACTCGAGCGAAAGTCGTCGGAACCAGCCTCTCACCTCCCGCGGCTGGGTTCTGCAAGAACGTCTCCTCTCTCCACGAGCGCTGCACTTCCAGAGCGATCGAATCGCATGGGAATGTCAAGAAGCTGTACGGAGCGAGTATTTTCCTTCCGGCCTTCCTTGTAAATGTGATTTCGATTTCGTCCCTCATCCTGAGATAACCGATACATCTGATGCATCATATGTGTTTAATATCTCTCTTGAGGTTGTAGGCAAAGACTCACAGCAGACCAAATTGAAGCCTAAGAAGGCAATATCAACATCGCAAGCAGTGCCATCGCCGCGCTGTAAAAAACACTACTGGGACTTGATAAATGATTACACTGGACGCGAGTTGAGTTTCCCATCTAAGGATAAGCTGGTGGCATTCTCCGCGGTAGCAAAGCAGTTTAGTTCGTCTTTTGGACATAGTTATATGGCGGGAATATTCAGACAGGACCTGCCTCACGGCTTGCTATGGGTCGGTGGTCAGACTTGCAGGCAAGGCCAGTGGAGAGCACCGTCGTGGAGTTGGGCTAGCGTCGATGGGACGGTCTCGCCGTACATACCATGGTGGCGGGTCGATGATGATCGAACAACAGACATGCTAGCGGATGTCGAGGACGTAAATACCGAGTTGGTTGATCCTAGCAATCCCTACGGACAGGTCGCCTCGGCGAGGCTGGTTTTAAGCGCGTTGGTTTTCCCATGGTCTATAGAGCAGTTCAAGGGAAGGAACAACCAAGATAACACGGTAGAGGGACAGAGGTCTACTGCTAACGCGGCCTTGGAAATTGTGGAGATTCCAGCACGAGCATGCAGCAGGGGCTTTGGAATTGAGAGAGCCCCAGATGCCGATTTCGAGAAACGCTACCTCGAACCTAATTATGTTACTGCCCAAGCCGAAATAGAACACCCAAGATACGGCCCTCGCTTCCGCACGTCATGGGATAGTGCGATAGGTCTAAACAGGTCGCAGCTGGAGAAATGCTTCCTACTTCCTATCTTGGAGAGTCCTGGCGGATGGTTGGGGGGTCTACTATTGCTAAGGAGGGACGATGGACTTTATACTCGCTTAGGCGTTTATGAACACTGGAACCAAGATATTGGGCTTGAAGCAATAAAGAACGGGGCAGAGAAGCAACTTATCACTATCATTTAACCAGGGTGAGCGGAACATTCATTAAACACCCTAAAGAACTTCCATTCTAACATATCTAGTAACTGTTTCAATCTCGGAGGCAAATAATAGTTCGGGTTCAACTATGTTTAATAAAAGCAAATGTATAATGAAATCACAGAAATAAGAACAAGAATGTGAACTTTCCTAAGGACAAAAATACTAAATACATGCAGCCTTGACACGCCAAACCCCCTATCATCACCACCCCTGCCCCCCTTTTCCTCTTTGTTCTTATCTCTTTCTTTCTTAAAAATCAAAAGAACTCAACCCTTCCACCGCGTTATAGTATCTCTGAGACATAAGCGTGAGTGGGAACGTGTCTCTTAACTAAAAGGAAAAAGGACTTAGCCTAGTATACAAGGAGTACTATACGCTGCGTAGATATATTTTTACTTAGTGGAGCGGTCAGGGTTAGATGTGATTAGGGGGCTTTATCTTAAAGGGAGTGAGATTAGGCGGCTGGAGGTTGTATATATAGAATATTTAATATAATGAGTTGATAATCCAGATTAGTACGGATTTGCTAGACTTGAATAAAAGGAAAGTAGTGCCGGGACAGAATTATAAAGCGAAATAGTTATAGTATAGATGAATAAGCATTTAATAATCTCTTATAGAGGGCGGGAATCGAGCACGTTCAGCTTCTAATTACTCATGCAAATTAGGATATTTAGTGTATTGCATCAGTATGCTAAGATTTTCCTCCGCCTAACTCCATTCTTTCAGTGCTTCCTCGCTCCACCCATTAAGTGAATCTGTTACATGCCATTTATGCAAATCTATCCGCTCCAACACCAACCTACAACTCCCAAGGGCAAAGTGAATCTTTATCGTGGGTATGAAAATGGCAATATGGGAAGCTCCACGGCTCGGGAATAACTCCTCCAGTCTCCCTCAAAAGTTTTGCCATGTCCAAAGCCAGATCGGGGATTCGAGTTAACAAGCTTGTCATAGCCTCCACATCTCTCGTCTTTTTGAGAAGTATAAAGGTATAACAATAGCAGATGTATCTTCGTAGCGGGGATCCGGAATCGACATTCTGGTAGCTAACAAGCATGAATTTACACGAGGGAAGTGTATCATTTTCATGCTCGAAGTCCCGGAAGGCATCCATGATATCGTCCATCAGCTCAAAGACACAGAGCTTTTCGGCCAAGCTGTACAGGCTGATGATGTTACATGCCAGTAGATTGCGGTTATCTTTCACCTTGGTGAGGGGTCGCAGCTTCCCGTGGTAAACCCAGGTAATCAGGATGTCGAATGAATCTGCCACGTCTTCGGGGAAGGAAGCCGAGTTTGTGACAGCCTCCTGGAAGCCGCCCTTGAACATCTTTTCGAAATAGGGGATCTTGTCGCATAGGATATTTTTGTGGACATGGAAATGTTCCTTTTTGGGTCCCACGTAGAGGCGTACCATCGCGCTTCCCATAGATCTAGGTAGGATACCGTCAGTCTCCAAGTTGTTTTGCATATAGCTATAGGTGTGGATCTCACTTTCTGAAGTTGAGAAGCCTATCTTCAGCCTTGCGTTTGGTGCCTTGGGATGAAGTAGACGACATTGTGTATTGTTTGGAGGGATTGTTGGGTCGATGCTCGGAGGTGAGGGATGCCGTTGGGTAATTCGAATGCCAAGTCAAAGGAATTGGAGAATGGATCAGAAAACTACCTGGTGCCCTTACGATATTAGCTATAAATCAAGGGGCTTGTAAATGTGGAAGCTTACATTAGAGCTTGCGTGTATGCTGCTATCTTCCCAGGTCGTGGTTTGCAATGTGCAGGCCGTGCTTTTGAGTGGCGTTGAGGATCGAGATGATGAAGCTGTCCGTCGAGGAAACGCAAGATGGATGTTTTGCTTTGGTAAAGGATGGAAAGATTGAATTCATGTTGGGAGAGGAGCAATTTAGTTCAAATCACGTGCTTGGCACCACGCTCTACAGAATCTCTTCATTTTAAGTACCGTATAAATTGAGATGGGGCTCTAAGTAGTACTGGATTGTACTGTGCCAGGCCGCGTGGGTCATTAAAAGTTAATCATGTTGAGTACCGTCTTTATCTACCTGGTGTAAGAAGCTTTAGGCGCTATACAGGGAATAGCTATAGAGCTGGGGTAATATCAAATGGGCACTATCCCAATTTATACGGTAGCTTGGTATGAGAGGACAGTGATTGAAATTCTCTGCGAGTAGTCATCTGGCATTACTGTGAATTTCATACCTGTTCAAGGGCAACTTCGTTGGAAACTTGGTATCATACGTGAGGATTAACTTAGACCAGGCACAGAGACATGAACACTTAAGAACAGATACCAGGTTTGATGTCAGGAGAGGAGACGTATCAATTTTTCTATAACACTCTATCGTGATGCAATGCGTGGCATTGACATTTCCTGGCCCTGATCATCACCTCCGTGAAATCCTGTGTCCAATACAGAACCATCAGGGATGCATTCCTCATGCTTGGCAGTAACAAGAAGGCAGCTCCCATTATCATCACCATTTTCAGTATCCCGCTCCGCTCAGCTTGGTACATTGAAAAGTCGCAACCGCTCTTTTGATTCAAGAGGTTCGCTTGGCCTTCTTGACCCTCTTCCAAGGACAAGGGATATCCTTCTGATGGGTATGAAAGTCGCAATTTGGCCCTTTTGATGGATTCTCGATCTTTCCTCCAGTCTCTCTCATGATCCGAATTACATCCCGAGCTAAGTCTGGAACCGTGGTTATGAGATCTTCCAGTACTTCAATATTCCACACATCTGCGCATCCGTGTATGATTGTCCAGGCGCAGGTATATGCCACATATCTTCTGATGGGCGATCCAGGAGCCGTTCTTGAATAGACCGCCCTGATTTCACTCTCGTGAGAAAGTGTGTTACTATCCATATTGAATTTGCGGTAAATGTCCATAACTTTGTCCATTAACTCTGGGATGCATAACTTGTCGCACAGAACATAGAGCTCAGTGCAATCCCATGATGCAGAACTGGCAAACCCTTCACCCTTGCTGTATACCACTGGGGGAAGAGATCTCTCATAAACCCAGTCTAGCATCATGTCGAATGATGCAGGTGTATCTTCAGGGAACCGGGCCTCATTAGTCGTTGCTTCTTGAAAACCACCCTTGAACATTTTCTCGAAGTATGGAATCTTGTTGCAGAGAAGTTCTTTGTGGACCGTAAAGTGTTCCTCAGCATCGCCCTTACCAACATATATATTGACCATCTGGGTGCCCATACGCCTGCTCTGGTCAGCGCCTGTCTGTGAATTATTTTTTTATAGCAGTTCTAGGGAACATACTTCTTGAACGGCAAGACCTCATCCTCGCACTTTCGCTTGGTTCCTTGGGATGCCATTTCGAATTTGCGCAGTCGAGAAGGCGAGATACGGAGTTTGACGATCAACGATGGCGATGGCGATGACATGAGGTGAGGTGAGGTGAATTGGCTGGTCTTTTCAATGGAATCTCCCACGGCTTTTCAGCTGTGATGAGTTACTTATATAACACGATCAGCTGGGATAGAAGCTCACCATTGATGTTTCCAAGTGTGTCTGGAGGTGACAGACGAGTCAAGAGTCGGCGGCAAAGACAGACCAACTTGCGAAGGAGAATGGAAGTGGACGCCTAGGTATCGCGTTCAGGTGGGGGTCTCCAGGTCTGGTCTGGTGGAGATGTGAGGTTGGAGTTGGGAAGTTTCTTTGCGGGAGACGAGGAAGTCGAGCTTTGTGGTATGTGAATGCTCGCGTCATGTGACATGTATACTGGATTGAATTCCACGAGGTTTGTGTGGGGGCAAAGTCCCTTCTTTGGGTTAGAGTGTAATATTTAGAATCAATAAGGAAATATTCACAACTACTACAGTGGTTTACAGTCTGCCGCTAGGCACATTTCGATCGATGCCGCTATTTCTTGGACAGGGAATCAGGGAATGGAAAGGGGAAAACCAAACCTCGCAAATGACCTCGCACCTGCAACTTTCTAAACACGAAACGAGGATCCGTCAACTTCATCGAGCCACTGGACCGCGACTTGAAGAACTAATTTCATTTGCATTATCTGAATATACACCTGCAACTCCAATAACCATCTTCCTTTCCTTCCATCTAGTGACCTCCTGTAGTGGGCAGACCCAACGCCACCTTAAAACTATCATAAATCAACCACTGGAACGCAGTGAGCGTACTAGATGAATGGTCAATCAGTCATTTCCTATTCAAAATTTGGGGATCAAAGAGCCAGTTTTCCTTACCCAATCATCGCAATTCGGACGGGCAACCCATTCCACAGCCCGCCAAAGCCAACATTCTTATAAATCCTCCCAATAGCCTGGCCAGCACCTTCGCCTGCCTTCCTATCCGAGTTCAACTTGGACACCATAACATCAGCCGGATGCGAGATGACTGCGCATGCAATACCGGCAATATAGCCACCGAGGAAGGAGACTCCAGTCTGTTGGAGGCCGTTGTACGAGGACTTGGGCTTTCCGAGGCGGTTGTATATGGCATCAACGGTTTTCTCAAAGGTTGCGAATTTACACATCGTGTATGGGATCTGGCGGGCCCAAAGGGGGTAGAGTCCTTTATAAAGGCTGTCCAATTCTTAGCAGAGTACGTCTAGAAAAGAAAGCCGAATACATACCCAGCATAACCCTCCTCTTTAATCACTCTGCCCATACCCTCCCTCAGGGTACTCGCGAATGGGGGCAGAGTAGTTTGCATCCTGACCTTGACAGCTTCGAACGGACAGAGCGCCAGATCCGCAATAAATTCAGCACTTGCACTACCGGCCAAGAAGATGGTCGTCTTATTGGCATTGGGAAACATCTTCTCGCCATAGAGATACTTGAAGACCTCATAGAACCCGTATTTTCCACCGCCCTGGAAACAGTATCCGACGAACGTGGGGGACCAGCCGAAGAAGACCCCGCGCAGACCCTCGCCCTTGTAGATGGATTTCCAGGCGCCAAAGTTGGATTTGTAGAGGTTCGCGTCAACTTGGCGACGGCATTTTACGAGATCGAGAGGGGTTACGGCTGTGTGGGTTGGGCCGCATGCTGGGAGGTTTGTTAGATGGCTTGGTTGGGGGTGTGATGGGATTGAGGGGGAGAGGAGGGGCAATGCGCACCGATTATTCCACCGAGACCACAGGCTACAAAGTATTTGCCGCTGTAGAGCTCGATTTTAGGCTTGGGGAGGGTTTTCTCGAGGACAGACATGGTGATAGCTGCTCAATTGCGAGTTAAAGTGGGTGTGGATGTTCTGCTTGGTGTGAAACGCGTAGCTGGACAGAATGTACGGAGTAATGCAACGTCACGATATCGATCTTAATTGCTATCAAAGCAGCGCAAGCAATTGGCACAGAGCAAGAACAGAATAGAGTGGAGTGGAGTGGAGTGTGAAATTGAGAAAGAGAAAGAAGAGAGAAGCAGGATCATATGAGGAATTTATTCAAGAGGAGAGGTCAGTCTAGTGAGGTGTTGATGTGCCGCCTTTCCTTGATAAGGCCCGGTTGCTTCGGATTGCAGGGGTAGCTTCTAGTTATTCCGGTACGTCATTGCCGCTCGTAACAATTCTTGGCTGACTGTGCATTTGCAGGAACACATGCACGTGATACAGTGTCTAATATATATATCATTAATAGAGCGCATGCAGAGATCTAGAGGATTCGCTGGCCTAGCTTGGCATACCTTAGTTGCAATACACATCAAATCCCTTCCGAACTCATCTGTTCAATCTAGTCACGTGAACTAACCCCCCTATTGGCACACTTAGCGAATTCTAGCAAAGTTGACATATATCACAGATATCCAGTACCATCAGCATTGAGTTTCCTGCCCCAGAAAGAGCACTATTTTCTCAGGATGCAGCTGCTAGGATTTCGTATTCCTACGTCTATTGATCTTCAGCAACTTAGCTTTCGTTTCGTGTAGCATAGCTACTAAACACAAGATGCGCAACATAAAAAACCAGAATCGGCCAAATTCCGAACGAATTAGGAAAGAACCTCCCCCGGGAAATCCAACTAGGACTAGGCTGATAATGTTAGCGATAGTGAGAAAAAGTACAAGCTATGGTTGCCAATTCTCTTCAGCTTTATATAACAGCCTTAATTCAAGCATATGTCGTTGGGAGTACTAACCCATCTCCGTATTCACAATCACAGTACAATGTTCCGATAGATAATTCCATTCAAAGCCTCTCTCTCAGCAACGCGCTCAAGAAACACAGACACGCCGGCACATCAGCGACCAACGATCTCGCTACATGGAGCTGAAGCCACCATCTCATCTCCGCATGCGCAACCCCAGCATCCGCCAACATCCGCTCCATGCATCCCATAATCTACAACATTAGCCCCATACCCCTTCCAGCACGCGCATCAACAACTCACCAAAGGACCAAATCCAAAATGTACAAACGTAAACAGAAGACCTAATCCAGCCCGGCGCGAGACAGGAGATCCCAGTCCCCGCCATGCGCGCACCCCAGTCACGAGCGTGGTAAGCCCTAGAACCATCACAGAGACGAATCCTGGGAGGAAGAATCGCTGGAACCATAGGCTTATCATGTCGCCTGGTATTCCGGGTGCGTAAAATGGGATTGCCATCGTGTAGCCGCCGATAGCGACGCCTACGTTGAGGCTTGTGCTAAGGAGAGGGGGGAGGGAAAGCGGCCATGAGAGTGGGTTGAGAAGGGACATTTTTGGAGTTTCCTTGGCGGAGATTCTAAGAGAGCTTGTACTGGATTATGTGGTTGCAAGTGTGTCTGTATTATTAAAGGTGAAGCGTCGTCCACGCTACTCGAGTAGAAATTAAGGTTCTCACTGCTTGCTGAGTAATCCAGTCTCTAACCGTTTACCATCGTAAGCGAAGATTCGCTTGCCAAAGTATTAATAGATTAGGCCGGGAATATGTACCTACCATAGGTAAGTGGGAAGAAAGTCCTACATGCCTTCTCATATGACAATACTATAAGTTCAAGCTATGATCAAGATAGCGATCGAAGTCAAGGTTGTTAGAAAGAACCTATCCATCAAACTCTAACTCCCTCGTCTCCATAACCACTTCTCAAACCCAGCGTTGTCTAGCCCCTTAGGTACTAACTTCTTCGCCGTCTTCCACCTCTTAGATACCCCGGAGTTCCTATGCGTAGCTGGGTTTTCCATCAAGCCTTTGATGTTCTGTGTCTCTGGACTGTCCTCTCCCTCACATATGACTCTGGATCTAAATCCCCTCTCCGCAAAAACGCTAGCTCGAGCCTGATCACCATGAGTGATGCAGATTTGGAAGGCATCATAATAGAGTCTAGCAATCAGTACTCCAACACCGTCTTTGTATTCCTCTTCAAGAACCCGAAGCAAAGACTGGCAGTCTGCCAAGCTCTCTTCCGGTCTAATCATCACTCGCTCCGGATCCCCAATCGCTTCGTCCAGGAGCCGGATCTGGCGGCGGCGAGAGTCGCTCGCTTGAAGTTCAGCTAGTGGAAGGATACAGAGACTGCAGTTGCACTCGAAGCCGAATGCCCTCTTAAGACCAGCGCGGCGTGAGTCGTACGGGCCGCCTTTGTCATAGGAGATTGTAATCTCTTCTCCAGCTTTGATGAGACGGATGGCGTGGATTGTTTCGTGCTTTGCATCGCTATTCCAGCTATTGTGAGCATTGGGGAGACAGCTGTGGTTGATGAGGCAAATGGTAGGGTAGACTCCGCCAATGACCGAGTCCGGTCCGCAAGGCAAAGCGTTGGTTTTCGTGATACCGCTGAAAGGGTGCTTGCCAGGGAAGTTGTTGTGGAGGGAAAGAAACTGCCGCTGCTCGGTCTTCGATAGTGCCTTCAGCTTCGTTGCAATGCTGCTCTCCATCAGGCTCCCCGAAACCAGATTTGGAGTTGTGAAGAAGGGCGTTTCGGAAAGTATTCGTTTGCCTTTGCCGATGTTGAAGCGGGCGACGAGTCCTTTGCCCTTACCCGTCACGGGTTGGATACTGAAGAGCGGCAGATTCAAGTCGCTTTTGGGCTCGGTTCCGAGCACGTATTGAGCCATGCTAGTTGGAATTTCAGGCTCGTCAGGCTAAGGCAATGTTAGCAGATAGACATAGAGAACGTAAACCAGGACATACCTGCTCGTATGATCTAAACGAGTCATTGACCTCGCTCCAGTCGTAAACTCCCCATACGTTAGCCGCCTCGTGCCATGCTCGGACGCGCGAGCCAAAACGGACCACCGCGGCCCGGGTTACAGCATCAATGTATTCGTCTGCTCCCTTTGCGTGACTACCCGAAACCTTTGAGCTGAAGCGCAAGAACTTGTAGCCCTCGAATGGGAGCATTGGATGCTCGCCAACTTTGAAGACAATATAGTTGGGTTTGACCTCGAGGTCATCGTTTTTGTAAGATCCTTTAATGAACTCGATGAACGATTGCCAATTCTGCCTATCGACTGCGCCTTTAGACAGAGGTGGAACCATATCAAACCCGGCGTCGATACCCATAGCTATCAGTATGGTTGTAATGATTCGTGATAAGGTAAATCTTTTTCGAATCACTATTGAGGGAACTCTTATTTTAGTTGGGATGAATGTCGTGGTGTGGCTTTTATGTTGTGCAACCTCGGGTATAGCGACAGCCAATTAATACCACTATGGAGGAAGCAGTGCAGTGCCTGCATATAGCCAGTCGGTGAGATGAAAGCACGGATTTATCAGCCAGAGCTTAAAAAGGGATCGTATAATTGAATCGACGCCCACTAACAAGTGTCTCAGAAGTTAAGCTAATCTTAGAGATCTTGTTGGTATCACAGGGTGATCACTATTCTCTTATTTGTATGTACTGTGTGGCATTATAATGATTCCTATTAGTGGTTTTATTAATGCATAAGAGGGAGGTTCTAGCTATGCTATTAAAGCTAGAAGGATATGCCTTCTAGCTTAGTTAGCAATGACTTAGCCTGCATGAGATTATATAACTATTGCGCGCAGTAGCATTGTCCCCTTATAATAATTGTCCCGACACTAGCAACTTCTCTTTATGCCTTTATAGTATATAAGGGACAAGTAATGCAATAGAATATAATAACCTCCACACCTACTATTGCTATTACAATATAGGTCTTACTAGTTCTAATATTAATATTGCTAAAATGGGTAGCAGTAGCATTAAGGTTATAAGATATAAGAAAATCCCCCGAAATTGTACTAATTGCGCTAGCGGCCGTAACTAATAAGGAACTAATAAGAATAGCATTCTTAGATTACTTAGTTGCGCTATGCAAAATTATTATATTAATATAAGAACGCCTTATAATAAAAGGTTTTAGTGTATTAGTTAAGGCCCTTTCTACTTATTCCTCTTTACCTATCCCTCTATACAAATAGTAAGGGCATTTGTATTAAGAAAGGTTTCTAATGCTCGATTTGGGTTTACCTTTATTATTATATCTACTAGATTATTATTACTATTAATCTAGCGAATCTTATAGATCTTACAATTCTTATATAATTAGTATAATCTTATAATATTAATTATAAGGCGTTTCTTTATAGTTGTTCTAAGCTTAATAAGGCATTTATATAAAGAATACAAATCTATACAAACGACTATTAGTACTAATAGTAAATAAAGCTATTTTATAATTATCTTAATAGTAGAGTTAATTATAATAGCAATGTCTACCCCCTCTACTATTTTATAAATCTCTAATACTAAAACGCTTCTAGTAATGCGTTTGCTCTTAGTCGAGCTCTAATAGATTATATTGCCTCTTATAGTAAATTAATTATTTTGTATAGTCTTATTTGTAATAATAATAATATAATCTAACTAGGAACTTAAATCTTTATTATTTGCAAATAATCTATTAATAAATATATAGATTTTAATAGCATTTAGGTCTATTGCAATAAAATGCAATCCTTGGTTAAGGTTCTCTATTTGCTATTTAAGATGCTTATTTAGCTAAATGCTTTTCTTAATATTAGATTCTTAGTATTATGCTGCAACTAATAGATTAAATGCAGCTTCTAGCTAATAGATTATTGTAATATAGCCTCTATAAGCTTACTATTAGATATAGATCTTCTTATAATTATTATTCTTAGTATTAATTAATTAGATCTTCTTGCCTTACTTCTTCTATCTCAAATTAATCTCTTCTCTAGTTTAATTTAGAATGCAACTATTAAAAATTAAAAGCATTATTAGCATTAGCTTCTTCTTTAGCTTTGCTCTTAGCTTTACCTTTTTAAGCTTATTATTCTTAAGCTTTGCAAATGCTATATCCGCTAAGATTAATATATTATCTATTTGCATTTCAACTATTCCAAATCTCTTATCTAACTAAGTGATTAGAAAGCAAGAGTTATATATTAAAGTTATTATCTTAAGGTTCTCCTTATAATGCTTATTATATATTATCTACTAATATGTTCCTACCTTTATAATGCTATAAAGAGGTTTTAGAATTATTATAATTGTCCCTTCTAGAAACAAGTAATGCAATTCGAGTAGTAACTACATATAGATTATATATATTAATATCGATTTTAACTATAAGTAAGCTTAAGTAATATTGCAAAGCTATAGCAAAAACTCTTATATTATTATTTTTATTATTAATAGCGCTAATGCAATAATTAGTCTCTAACTAATGCGCTAAATAGTTAGTGATTGTATTAAGATAAATTCCTTTTCTATATTGCTATATTTTATAATAACTATTTTAGTTTTCTTATATAGCGTATTAGTTACCTTTCTCTTAACTTTATAAACGAATCTTAACTTGAATATTCTTATATTCCTATGCTTCTCTTTATTATATTAGACTATTTTAATTACTTCTTCTTTATATAAGCTATTAAATTCCTTCTAATCTAATTCTTTAAATAGCTTCCCTAGCATTATAATCTTTCCTTTCGCTCTAAGCTTATATACTAGCTTTATATCTAACTTCTTCTTATATATTATAAATGCTATAGTAATATTACTATTATCTTTAACTATAGTAATAAAAACATTATTAAAATTCTTATTCTAAGGTGGGAGAGGCTATTGCTTTTTCTTATTAAGCAATCCCTTAGGTCTTCTTCTATCTCTCTTTAGATTCTAATTTTCTAGTCCTTCTAATAATGCTATTATAGCCTTCTCTCCGCTATTATTATTTTAGTTGCTTTTATCTAATTCTAGAGGAGGGAGGGTCTCTAAGTTCTTATTAATTAGATATAGTCTAATGCTAGTAGATCTAAAGCTCCTTTAGATATCTTATATTTGTATAATATAATCCTCGCCTTAAAATGCAATTAATTTAAAGGGTCCTTTCTAGCTCTCTACCTTATAATAGACGCGCATATCTAATAGTAATAATAGTATATATATATTTATTATATTAGGGCCATTTTGTATTATAAGAGCATCTTATACTTAATGCTTAGCCTTTAGCTTCTAAACCTCTTTTATTGCTCTCTTAAT